>JAPXFY010004558.1:0-10000 GCA_030674185.1 Monoplex corrugatus | reverse complement strand
GAAATCTCATTGGATCCTTCTACTTATACATATTCATTGCAGACACACTAAACGCTGTGATTGGAGTGAATTGGGAACCTCTGGTCTTTCTGTGGAGATAGGAAAATTCCACTACTGACGCGAACGGAGATAGCCGTTCTATGGCACTTTTTAGACCATAGGTGCAGAACGGAAATTTCCGTCCGATGGCAGTCTAAGGGTTAAACCCCTTGGTCACGAACCTATACATGCTAGCCTCACTCCGAGTGGTTACAGGCTTGCTTCTTTCCATCGCTTATCCCGAGGTGGCGGTATCGCCATCCTCTACAACGACTCACTCCATTCCCGCCTATCTTTCTCGCAGTCTCTGCCTTTCTCCCATCCTTCTTTCGAGCACGTTGAAGTATCCTTCCAATCCACCCATCACCCCATCACCTTCTCCTGTGTCTATCGACCCCCACCTAGTTCTGCCAACAAACTCACCACATCCACGTTTCTCTCTGATTTTGACCAATTGCTTGACCACTACTTCCTCTTACCTGGAAATCTCATCATTCTAGGTGACATCAATGTCCACTATGACAACACTCACCGTTATGACACAAGACATATCATCAACTCTCTGTCCAATCACAATATGACTCAACACATTTCTGAACCAACCTATCAAAAAGGTCACATTCTTGACTGGATCATTTCTCGTGATCACCACAATTCCGCTACTGACAACTGCTTAGTTCTTTCTACCCGTCTAACTTCAGCCCTTCCATCTGACCACTCTGCAATTCTCTGTTCTCTCGACATTTCTCCTCCTTCCCGTACCATGCGCACAGTGACTCGACGCAATCTCAAATCTATCGACCTCTCCACATTTTCATCTGATGCCTCCCGTCTCCTTACTGAAAAGTCACATAACCTTGCCGATGAATTCTATACTACTTCCACCATCTTCTGGACACTCATGCTCCAGCCACAACCCGTCTTTTACCTGACCGCCCCCCTACCCCTGGCTCACTCATGAGATCGCCTGTGCAAAACGTGCCCGCCGCAGAGCAGAGCGCCGCTGGCGCAAATCCAAACTCACTGTACACAGGCAACTTTTCCAAGCCTCTAAAACAAAAGTATCCACCCTCATTGCATCAGCAAAAACAAGCTATTTCCAAACCAAAATCCTGAATGCCTCTTCTTCAAAAGAACTCTTTACAACCATGAATCATCTCCTTGGCACACGAAAAGATTTACCTCTCCAACAAAACATACAAATGAAGAACTCCCATCTGTATTCTCCAACTATTTCACCACCAAAATACAAACTCTTCGTGACAGGCTTGACAGGACACCCTGTCAACCATGCCCACCTGACCCTTCCTTCTCTGGCACACCTCTTACTACTTTTACCCCAGTCTCACAAGAAGAAATTCTCAACACAATCAGATCCATGTCGTTCAAAACCTGCGAACTGGATCCTCTTCCAGGTTCTCTCTACGCCGACTGTCTCCCTACTCTCCTCCCATTCATCACTGACATCATCAACACTTCTCTTCAAACTGGAACTGTCCCAGATTCTTTCAAGTCTGCTATTGTTCACCCTGTCCTCAAGAAACACAATTTAGACCCAAATGAACTGAAAAATTACCGGCCTATCTCTAATCTCTCTTTCTTGTCAAAACTCCTTGAAAAAGTCGTCCTCAACCAGCTGAACTCTCACCTGTCTGCCAACAATCTCCTCAATCCTTTCCAGTCAGCCTACCACCAGTGCCATAGCACTGAAACTGCCCTACTACACATTCTCAACAATCTCCTCCTTGCAACTGATATTGGCAAAGTCTCTCTCCTCACACTCCTTGATCTGTCTGCAGCCTTTGATACCATTGATCATGGTATTCTCCTTTCTAGACTTCATCATACTTTTGGCATCTCTAACATTGCTCTGTCTTGGTTCACTTCATACCTATCAAACAGAAAACAAACCGTTCTCATCAATGGCACTTACTCTCAGCCTGCATACCTGACCTGTGGTGTTCCACAAGGATCTGTCCTTGGCCCTGTTCTTTTCACTCTTTACACCTCCCCCCTGTCCACCATCATCAACTCCCACTCTATAAAAACCACTTCTATGCTGATGACACCCAACTTCAAGACAGTGATTCACCTGATAATATACAGCGCCTGTTGACTCGCACCACTGAGTGTTACTCAGACATTAAGAACTGGATGACGTTCAACAAACTTCAGCTTAATGACGACAAGACAGAAGCTATCCTCATTGGCACCCGTCAGAAACTTTCTCAGCTGCCTCCTCTTTCTCTCCCATTATGTAACACATCAGTCCCAATTTCTGATTCAGCTAAAAACCTTGGTGTCTGCATTGACTCTACCCTCTCCATGAACAACTTTGTTTCTCAAACTGCCAGATCTTGCTACTATCATCTCCATCGTATAAGCCTGATCAGGAAGTATCTCTCTGTCGAAACAACTGCAAAACTCGTTCTCTCCTTCATAATGTCTCGCATTGACTATTGCAATTCACTCCTGTCTGGTCTTCCTACCTCCACCATTCACATCCTACAGCGCATTCAAAACAATGCTGTACGCCTTGTACTCAAAAAGAAAAAAAGCTGACCACATATCTCCTCTCCTGGCACAACTTCACTGGCTCCCTGTATCAAAGCGCATACAGTACAAACTAGACACCATGTGCTACAAAAGCCTCAATAACGCAGCCCCCGATTACCTGTCAAGCCTACTTGAGA
Source organism: Monoplex corrugatus (assembly GCA_030674185.1). Lineage (NCBI taxonomy): Eukaryota > Metazoa > Mollusca > Gastropoda > Littorinimorpha > Ranellidae > Monoplex > Monoplex corrugatus. The sequence goes on along the minus strand of JAPXFY010004558.1, from coordinate 7,268 downwards.
TCTATGTTCCCTCACGTACCCTCCGCTCTGCCTCCGATCCTCTGACTTTTCGCTTTCCACGCACTAAGCTCAATACCTATGGTCCACGAGCCTTCTCTGTTTCTGGTCCACTCTCCTGGAACAAACTTCCTCTCTCAGTCCGTCAGCAACCTACTTTTGTCTCCTTCAAGTCCACTCTCAAAACTCACCTTTTCTCCTCCGCATAAAATCCTAACCTCACTCAACCCCCCCCCCCCCCCCCCCTCTGCAGCCTGTCTCCGCTCGGAGGGGAATCACATGGTTATAATATATAATTGTACATGCTATGCTCTCTATAATTTTCCATTGCTTTTATTCTTGCTTTTATTGCTTTTATTCTTTCTCTCCATTTATAGCCATGCGTGTGTGTGAGTGTGTGTGTGTGTGTGTGTATGTGTGCGTGCGTGTGTGTGAGTGCGTGCGTGCGTGCGTGCTTGCGTGTGTGTCTGCTTCAGCGCTTAGATTTGATTTTATCAAGATTTTGCGCTATATAAATATTGTGGAAAGTCCAAGAGGCTGTAAACAATGCCAAGAGAAACCTCAGCATCAAAGAAATAATTGGACACACGCAAACCAACAGACAGGGACTGGGAGCAACAAAAATGCAGTGGTGGTCCAAAGCCAAAGGGAAGGAAAAAAGAGACATGATCATACAGGAGTTGAAGGAAGAAGATGTCAAAAGAGTGCAGAAGGCAGTCCAGCAAGGTCAACAGGGGCAATGGACAACATGGGACAGTGCACTCCAAAGAAGTCTCAGCTGGAACGATATGTGGCACATGGCTCCTCTAAGGATAAGCTTCCTCCTCAGATCTGTATATGACCTGCTCCCCTCGAATGCAAACTTAGTGAAATGGGGGAAAGCAGACGACCCAGCATGTCCGCTCTGTCAGAAGAAACAAACAGTGGAACATGTCCTAAGCTCTTGCAAAGTAGCGCTAGCCCAAGGAAGGTATACATGGAGGCACAACCAAGTTCTGAAAGTGATCACAGATGTGGTTAGCGAAAAAACCATGACCCCAAACGCACCAATTGCTATGACAACGTTCTACAAAGCAGGAGGGAAACAGGTCTGGCCCGAAAGGGCTATGACAACCAGCACATTGCCAAAGGGTCTTCTGGATGGAGCAGTCGACTGGGAGTGTACAGCAGACCTCCCAGAGTGGAGAAATTACCCAGATGTCATCAGCAAGACAGGCATGAGACCAGACATCGCTCTCCACTCTGACTCCTCGAAACAAGTGATTCTGATAGAACTCACTGTGCCATACGAAAGCAGAATGGAAGAAGCACATATCTACAAGACCGAAAAATACGCCGGTCTTGCCAGCACCCTGAAGAAAGCAGGTCTGCGGGTCAAAATCTTCGCCATAGAGGTCGGGGCAAGAGGGTTTGTGGGCACCTCCGCTTATGATCTCATGAAACAACTCGCCATTTCTGGGAAGAAGAGGACTAGAGCCCTTAAAGCGATGGCAGAGGCAGCAGAAAGGAGCTCAAGCTGGATTTGGGCAAGGAGGAACCAAAAAAGTGAACTTCATAAGGATTAAATTCCCTACAGATGATGTGTGCCCCGTTAGCACATTGGTAAAACCGCGTACCGCAGTTCTGAAGCGCAGAATCGCCCAGGTTCGATCCCCGGCGTGGGAAAAAAAAAATAGACAACAGCAGAAGGGCATCCAGGAGTCATGACCTGGATGTGGCCCGGCCCCCCGAGAGTGTAAGGAATTCAGGGCCGAAACACTTGTCTAAAGGGGGTTACTTCTCTGAAGACCTTCTGTTGTCTAGCTCTCCCTAGAGTTTCTTTCTACCTGCACATGGTCAGTCCATTGACTTCCGGGAATAGTTCGGAGGACATTCGGGAAAGACCGAAGGACACTGGGAAAGACTAGATCTGCGGGCTTTGTGGGTTGGCTTCCCACCTTGCCTTTGATAACATGCCACGAGTTTTCCAAATGAAAGATGCTCCCAGGATTCACCGAAAGGGGGAGAATGATGAATCCATCGGCACTGACTCCATCACGACTGGAAACGCACAACGGACCATGATTAATGACCAGTTGGAATTTCCGTGTGCGTGTGGAAGGAGATTCACCACCAAACGCGGCATGAAGATCCACAGGACAAAAATGGGCTGTTTGAAGACACATACGAACCAGCAGCAGCGCACTGCGATAGCAGGTGAGACGTTGGATGACCAAGGCCAGGAATTAAACCATAGTGCCAAGGACATCCACGCTGACGGTTCTGATGCGGATTTTGCACAAGCTCTTAACGCCAAACGTGGAAAACTCAATTTGCCGCCTGCCGGTGCAAAAAAACAATGGGAGAAATTAGATGAGGAACTTGTCCTTAAACTGAATGCGCTAATAGGGAACAGTACGCTGGAACACAAACTTGACACATACGGAGACATCATATACTCTATCTGCAGGGACACTTATGGAGTGAAGCAGCCAAAGACAAAAACGCCTCCCCAGAAATCCAGAAGACAGCAACAGAGGGAGAGCATCCGGAGGGAGAAAAGGAAGCTTAAAAAGCGAATGAAAACTGCCTCAGAATTCGAGAAGCAAGGGCTCCTGGAACTCTGGAAAGATCTGAAGGCCAAACACAATGCTCTCAGCAAAGTGGAATCAGCAAGGCGAAGAAAGAGCAAAAAGAAGAAGACTCAAGATCGTTTCTTCAAAGATCCCTTTGACTTTGCAAGAAAGCTGTTTGAACAACCCAAATCAGGGACTCTCACAGTGGGCAAGGAAACCCTAGAGCAGCATCTCAGGGAAACATATTCCGATTCTCAGCGCGAGACACCACTTGAAATCCAAAATCTGGTTTGGCCTGCAGCGCCAGAAGGAAAATTCAATAACAAACCACCAACACTGGATGAAGTGAAGAACGTAGTAAAGAAAGCCAGAGCCAAGTCAGCACCTGGACCAAACGGAATACCATACCTGCTCTACAAGAAATGCCCAAAAGTGCTCGAGTGGCTCCACAAGATGATTCGATCAGCATGGAGGAACCAGAAGATCAGCGACCAATGGATGAGAGCTGAAGGAGTGTACATTCCGAAGGAGCAGAACTCCAGCAGCATCAATCAGTTCAGGCCAATATCACTTCTGAACGTCGAGGGGAAAATCTTCTTCTCTGTTATGGCAGCAAGATTGACAAAATACCTGACTGAAAACAAGTATCTGGATATGTCAGTCCAAAAGGGAGGCATACCAGGAATGCCTGGATGCTTGGAACATGCCACGTTGATTTGGGATGCCATCCAAAAAGCAAGAACAGAGAAGAGAGACATTGACGTAGTTTGGCTTGATCTGGCGAATGCATATGCATCAGTTCCACACGATATGATCCAGCTGGCTCTTGAAATGTATCACATCCCAGAAAACATCCGAACAATGCTGAGGAAGTATTTCCAAGGGTTCTCAATGCGGTTCTCTACCAAAGAATACACCACGGACTGGATAGACCTAGAGGTGGGCATTGCAATGGGCTGTGCAATCTCTCCCATACTGTTCGTGTTGGCAATGGAAGTCATCTTGAAAGCTGCAATGAAGAGTTCAGGTCCAGTGAATCTGGGAGATGGATACCAGATGCCTCCTCTGAAAGCTTTCATGGATGACACAACAGTCTTGTCCACGGATGAGGAAGAGACACACCAAATCTTAAAGCAGCTGGATGAGCTGGTGGCCTCTTCAAGAATGAGGTTCAAACCTAAGAAATCCCGAAGTCTCTCACTGCGAAAAGGAAAAGTGGCAGATTCAGTCAAATTCATGGTAGCCAACCAAGCCATCCCCACTGTCACAGAAGAGCCAGTAAAAAGTCTCGGAAGATGGTATGATGACTCCCTGAAAGACACACAAAGGGGATGTGAAACCAAGCAAACAGCAGAAGAAGGCCTGAAGAAAATAGATGACTGCGGACTGCCAGGCAAATACAAAGTCTGGTGTCTACAGTTCATGCTGATACCAAAGCTGCTGTGGCCACTGCTAATCTATGACATTTGCACCAGCACAGTCGAAGCAATGGAAGCCAAAATCAACAAATACACAAGAAAATGGCTCGGTGTCCCACCTGGTCTCACTGATGTTGCATTCTACTGTCGTCAAGCAATGCTGAAGCTACCTCTGAAATCCATAGTGGAGGAATACAAAGTTGGAAAAGCAAGACTGTTGAGCATGCTGGAGGAATCGGAGGACAATATCGTGAGAGCAGTTCATCCAAAGCTGAGAACTGGCAGAAAGTGGAAAGTCCAAGAGGCTGTAAACAATGCCAAGAGAAACCTCAGCATCAAAGAAATAATTGGACACACGCAAACCAACAGACAGGGACTGGGAGCAACAAAAATGCAGTGGTGGTCCAAAGCCAAAGGGAAGGAAAAAAGAGACATGATCATACAGGAGTTGAAGGAAGAAGATGTCAAAAGAGTGCAGAAGGCAGTCCAGCAAGGTCAACAGGGGCAATGGACAACATGGGACAGTGCACTCCAAAGAAGTCTCAGCTGGAACGATATGTGGCACATGGCTCCTCTAAGGATAAGCTTCCTCCTCAGATCTGTATATGACCTGCTCCCCTCGAATGCAAACTTAGTGAAATGGGGGAAAGCAGACGACCCAGCATGTCCGCTCTGTCAGAAGAAACAAACAGTGGAACATGTCCTAAGCTCTTGCAAAGTAGCGCTAGCCCAAGGAAGGTATACATGGAGGCACAACCAAGTTCTGAAAGTGATCACAGATGTGGTTAGCGAAAAAACCATGACCCCAAACGCACCAATTGCTATGACAACGTTCTACAAAGCAGGAGGGAAACAGGCCTGGTCCGAAAGGGCTATGACAACCAGCACATTGCCAAAGGGTCTTCTGGATGGAGCAGTCGACTGGGAGTGTACAGCAGACCTCCCAGAGTGGAGAAATTACCCAGATGTCATCAGCAAGACAGGCATGAGACCAGACATCGCTCTCCACTCTGACTCCTCGAAACAAGTGATTCTGATAGAACTCACTGTGCCATACGAAAGCAGAATGGAAGAAGCACATATCTACAAGACCGAAAAATACGCCGGTCTTGCCAGCACCCTGAAGAAAGCAGGTCTGCGGGTCAAAATCTTCGCCATAGAGGTCGGGGCAAGAGGGTTTGTGGGCACCTCCGCTTATGATCTCATGAAACAACTCGCCATTTCTGGGAAGAAGAGGACTAGAGCCCTTAAAGCGATGGCAGAGGCAGCAGAAAGGAGCTCAAGCTGGATTTGGGCAAGGAGGAACCAAAAAAGTGAACTTCATAAGGATTAAATTCCCTACAGATGATGTGTGCCCCGTTAGCACATTGGTAAAACCGCGTACCGCAGTTCTGAAGCGCAGAATCGCCCAGGTTCGATCCCCGGCGTGGGAAAAAAAAAATAGACAACAGCAGAAGGGCATCCAGGAGTCATGACCTGGATGTGGCCCGGCCCCCGAGAGTGTAAGGAATTCAGGGCCGAAACACTTGTCTAAAGGGGGTTACTTCTCTGAAGACCTTCTGTTGTCTAGCTCTCCCTAGAGTTTCTTTCTACCCTTGTAATTATTAATTATTATTATTAATCTTCAATTTAAGAATGGATGTGGAACACTATAATAGATAAAACGATCATAGGATAGCAAGAGTTTTCATGATCTATGAACCAGTCATCATTGCTTAATTAATGTTTAACAAAAAGCATTGTTTGTATCCATTTCTTGTTATTGTGAAATCAATGAAATATCCTAAATTTGCTTTTATAGAAATGCATTCAGGTCTTTTCTTTTCCTTTGATTAAAACTACTTTTTTTTTACAAAATCCTCATAATTTATAAAAAAATGTGTATCTATTTCTGAAGAAAATATTGGTTCATACATCTCCACTGAATCTGTTGCATTACATAACGAATGCAGTGTTAATAATCTCAGCATAACGAATGCCGCGTAAATACTCTGTATTCATGATTTTGAATGTGTGCGGGTTTTTTTTATCCATGATACGTACTATAGCTGCATTTATATTACCTACTTTATAGTATCTATTTGGTTTTTGCTGCCATTCAAATATTTCTGTACACTTTTTTCAGTTTTGTAATCCTGTACAAATTCTTAAAACATTTTTTCTGAATGTTCCATTTGAGCATCAGGGGACATATATATTTTGATAATGAATCCAAGAGATCTGAATGTATTGATAAGAAAAGAAAATCAGACAAGGTCATTCAGTGGTCACAGATACATTTATAATGATAGTTGAGGATGGACAGGTGAACAGAACGAGAAGCAGTCTATCTGATGTGATCACCAGACAATATGCCCCATCCACATCTCTGTCAGCAGACATCCAGCTGAATTGTGAAAACTGGAGAAAGACATCTGCCCAACTTGTGCCAGGTCTGAACTGACAGACAAATTGAATTGACGACCAGTCCTCCATTGGATTACACTCTGCCTGCCACAGGGCAACCAGACAGAAGGGAAGCCACTCCAGTGGATGATGTTTTCGCAGGCACTGCTGTGATGCTGACAGCTCTACGTGGAACCAGATTGAATTATCTCCCGTGACTGCCTTTCAACAGGGCGGGGAGGTTTGAGCATCTTTTCATTCGCCTGCTACCTCTCGCCCAGAATCAATCCACTTAGCGTGCCAATGGCGGCCAAACGAGGACAATTGAAAGGCGCCTGATGTCGGCAGTAAGCGTGACAATTGGAGGGACAAACCTCTTACCGCTCATCTACACACTTGTTCACTTCTGCTCAACAAGATTTGTGATGATTGTGACGTCACCATTTTCAGCCCTCGCCAGTTGACAGATGTCAGCAACCTGGGACGTTGTCAGTTTTAATAGTCTGCGATGCCAACATGATATTTACCTGCTTCATCCAGTCACTGGCATTCCCACCCCACATCTTCAAACCGTTTGGTTAATTATTCATATCCATATTCATATTCATTTCTTTTGTCACAGTGGATTCACCAAGTACCAAGCACATTTCACTTTGAATTCTAGTGGTCTTAGAACCAGCACACGCACGTTCTCTGTCACACTCTCTCCATGTTTCGGATGTAGGCAAACACGTTTACACATGCAAGCACGCACGCACACACACACACACACACACACACACACACACACACACACACACACACACACACACACACAAACGCACACACACAAACACACACACACACACACACACACACACACACACACACACACATATATATATATATATATATATATATATATATATATATA
>JAPXFY010004557.1:10000-17608 GCA_030674185.1 Monoplex corrugatus | reverse complement strand
TTTTATGATCAGAAGTATGGGGATTAAAAGAATGGGATTAAAAGAATGGAGCACATAGAAAAGGTGCATAGGATGGCATGCAAAAGGTTTTATGTGTGCCTGTTAAGGACACCAAATGAAATGGCGTATGCTGATCTGGAAAGATATTTCATTATTTGTATGTCGTTGCATGCGGTAAGAGGTTGGTTTAAAAAAGCTTACCAAAATATCACAAGAATTGAATAAATAGAAAGGGAAAGATTGTTAAGCATCAGAGATAGAAAACATTTACATGAGACAGGTTTCGACATTATAAGGTTTCAGCAGGGAGTAGGGGATCCAAAACAAATTTAAACATATTTAAGCAAAGATTTGCCTATTTGCTCATCCATTCGGAAGATTAGGAAAAGACAGGCAACATTTAGAGGCCATTTTATGAGGAAGGGGGATTTGGAGCACATGGTCACAACGGGAAAGCTGGAGGGAAAGAGAGCACCTGGTAGACCCAGGAGAAAAATGCTGGACGGACTTGCAGAGTGGTTGGGGACGAGGAGGGTGGGAGAGATGCTAGAGGCAACGAGAGATAGAGACAGATGGAAGTCCATGATCGCCAACGCCATGCGGCAGGGCCACTGATGATGATGATGATGATGAATAGTGAACTGGGACTATTAGAGATCGTGATAAATACGAGTGCTATAGATCGTTCACGACGATTTTTGAATTAGAAAAATGTATTTCTGAATGGATACATACTGCTTCGTAGCTGCATTATCAAATTAATTTTAATATTCTAACCATTCAATAACAATTCACATTGGTATAGTTGGTGTGTTCACAAAATGGCATGTCCGTTTTGCAAAACACAAACTGAAAACGAGTATCGCAGTGTACATGATTGCCCTGTCCACATAGATAACTGAAACAAATTACTTAAAAAGTCGGCCAGGGTACCACTTTATTTAAAATCAGCAATTTCTCACCTCAGGTATAATGTGTCCAGAATTGTTTACTGTCCATCAACAGAGCATAGAAAATCTTGAATTAAGAAATAAACGAATAATACGAATTTCAAACCGACCAACTAATTATTACCAGTCCTATATCATTGCCTCAAATAGTACGAACCTAAGGATATATAATTGTAGTCAATTGTAAAACTACTTATATATGTGCTATTGCAGTTGTCACGGCTTTCATAGAAATCGATATGTACTCACTGTGTTCCTTGGTTATATAATCAGCACAAGAAACTAGATTTCTTAAAAAATGAATTGGTTTTGTTGATTATTACATCTATGAAATAACTCTCGAATTGACTGCTCAGTGGATGATTGATTGATTGATCTGTTCATTGATTCATCACTCGATCGATTGATAGATTGATGGAAAATCAATTAGTGGATGAGTAGTTTCATTGATTGGATGATTGGCGTTTGATTAGTTGATTATTCACTGATAGTTGTTTGTATGGTTAAGTGAATGATTGATTAACTAACTGATCAATCGATTGATCAATTTTTTGCTTCACTTCAATGAATGGACCGAACGACTGAGTATTTGTTAATTCGATTATTGCACATTTTTCTCAGTGGTAAAACTATTGATGTCTGTACCATTAAAGCTGTCACCATTTTCGTATTCAATTAATGTGTACTCATTGTGTTTCTTGGATACATAATAAGCACAAGAATGCGGAAACAAGGACATTTCTTCAAAAATGTGTGGGTTTCTTTTGAGAAATTATGTTGAATTGACTACCCATTGATTAGTTGGTTGCTTGGCTGCTTGGTTTGTTTGATTGATCCAATTTGTTAAATTTACTATCCATCGATTGATTAGCTGGTTGATTGATCAATCGATTGATTGATCGATCGATTGCTCGATTGAGTGAGTGATGTGAGTGAGTGAGTGAGTGAGTGGTGAGTGAGTGAGTGAGTGAGTGAGTGAGTGAGTGAGTGAAAGAGTGAAAGAGTGAAAGAGTGAGAGAGTGAGTGAGTGAGTGAGTGAGTGAGTGAGTGAGTGGTAGTGAGTGAGTGAAAGAGTGAAAGAGTGAGTGAGTGAGTGAGTGAGTGAGTGAGTGAGTGAGTGAGTGAGTGAGTGAGTGAGTGAGTGAGTGAGTGAGTGACAATGAATTATTTAGTCGGGAGTTTGATATGAACTGATTAGTTGTGGATGATTTGACTTTTCAGTTTCAGTTTCAGTTTCTCAAAATGACGTCTTCGCGCTTCGAACGAATTCCATATGCACTAACGTCACAGGTGCCACGTGTATGGTGACCGTGGCACAAGCCTTAAGCCTGCACATAAACCATGAGTTGGCCAGGTCTGAGGCCTTACCTAGACTATGTTTTACCTAGTCTGTATTAAAACTTCCTCCTCTTCCTAAAGCAGCCACAACTCCAGAAGATTATATTTTTTATAGTTAAAATCGTGTTTCTGTAAACAAACATACTTGGCCTGTACAAACTATTATCCCTCTAAAGAAATGCGAAACAGTGCTTCAATAGTCACGCTTTATACCATCTCGAAGGAGCAATTCTCTCCCCTTCCTTGAGTGCTAAGTAAGCAGCGGCAGCAGTTATTCAGGCGAGTCAAGTAGGCATGGTATGTTTATGAAACCATTTTAACTAAAAAAGAAAAAAAACATGTCTCACAAGAACAAAAGTCATACTATTGGGAAAACAACTTTATCTCTTCTTACTTAGTTTCACAAACCACAACAATGCCCTTACTTGACTGACGGACACCATCAATGGGTGAGCAAGTTTCACTCACTGGCAGAATGGCGGTTAACTACTTGATTATTCAACTGATATTTTTTAGATATTGTTAATAGAATGACATATTGACTAGCTGATCAATTGATCAATGGATCTTTTGTGTTAGTTTAATGAACAGACCGAAAAGAAAAAAAAAAATATTTGTAAACAGACCGAACGAAAAAAAACTATTGTTGATTCGATTGGTTATTGTTAAGTGGTTGTGTATCTTTTGTGTTAGTTTAATGGACAGACCGAACGGAAAAAAATAACTATTTGTTGATGCGATTGGTTATTGTTAAGTGGTTGTGTATCTTTTGTGTTAGTTTAATGGACAGACCGAACGAAAAAAAATAACTATTTGTTGATTGGATTGGTTATTGTTCAATGGTTGAGTATCTCGCAGGTCAGTTGGGTAATTGATCATTGATTTTTGTTGACCGATTGATGGCTGCGATGATTGTCTGGTTACCTGGCTCTACTGAGAGACTGAATGGTTGACAGGTAGGTCGATAAATGGAAGAATATTTTTGTTGCTTGGTTGGACATTGACGTACTGATTTAGTTCGTTAGTTGTCGAGTAGTGATTGTCATGTTTCTTTATGGGATATTTGATTGGATCAGTTGAATCTAAGCCTGTTGGTTGTTAAATTGACGGCGTGTAGATTGAGACAAAAGCGATGCAAATCTGTGCATTGTAAAATATGTATGAATGACGAAAGACCGCTTCCCTCACATTGTATTGTGGTGGAAAGCCTGATCAGGTTCAGATTAGGCATAAACGAATTGGGTGTAAACAATCGATATTTAACAGAAAACTATACTAGAAAAAGCTGCCCTTTTGTCGAATATTTTAGAAGATGAATCCCATTTTCTGTTCGATTGTCCAGTCTATAAAGACATCAGAAATAAGCATATTTACAAGGAATCATTGGAAACAGCGCTGATCCCTCATGGATTATGGCCCTGGGATCTTAAGCGTGCGCAGCCAGAAGGCACACGGGTCCGACTCGTTTTTCGTCCCCTTCCGAAGGACTAGACGTTCAGTTCGATTTTCCGGTCAAATGAGGAGAAAAATCCAGGCTGTACGGAAAGCGAACCTTGGAACCTCGAGTTAAGTTACTGGCAGGAGAACGTCGGAATCATTCTGCCACTCTTCTCCCTTAGACATTCAAATAGTTGTCACAAAATTTATTCAATGCAGAACTTTCTGATCCAAGTGGTGTATGGTAAATAAAGCAGCATATCCAAAAATAACGTGAAAAAACAGACATATGTTATAGGTACAAAAATTAGAAACAACACATTACATTACAAACGTGTATAGTGATATGTCAAAGCCATTCAAAGCATGAAGAATTTAGCCACAGAATACTACAACTCTAGGAAGAAGCCTTCAAGATGATGTAAAAAAAAACTTATCTCTAGACAGACAGATCGTTAAACTTGCGTCAAGATTCCCTTCTGCCTCAGCATGTGCCCTACGCATGGCGTTGGCGATCATGGCCCTCATACGAACCTACCTTTGTCGCTGCAAATACATCTCCCACCCTCTCTGTCTTCATCCAATCCTCAAGTCCGTCCAATATTTTCTCCCTGGGTCGGCCTGGTGCTCTTTTTCCCTCCAGGTTTCCTGTTGTGACTAGGCTGTTAATTTATCTTGCCTCATAAAATGGCCTATAAATTTTGGTTGTCCTTTCATAATCTTCTTCATTAATGTTCTTTTGTGTTTGCTCTTTCAAGACTGTCTCGTTTGTTTTCTTTGCTGTCGTGGAACTCTTTACAGTCTTCTTAGAAACCACATTTCAGTCGCCTCAATCTTGTTCTGACTTTGCGTGTTCACTGTCTGCGCTTCACATTCCTGCAACGGTATCGGTAACATGAAGAACTCTCTTCCTGATGTTAATTGAAAGGCATTTATTGATAAGAATGCTTTTCATTTTCTTGAATGCTATTTTAGCTTGGTCGATCCTGATGCTGTTTCTAATGTGCATCTGTCGTCTGTCAACTTGTCTAAATGCTGTGCCATTTACTGTTATTTTGCATGAGGGGCTTTCTTGTTTTTCACTGATTACCATGACTTCAGCCTTCTTGCTATTTGGTTCCAGCCTTTTATTTTTGCTTTCTGTTTCTATTACATTCACAGGATTTTGTAGGTCATTTTTACTTCCTGCAATTAGAACGGTGAAATCTGCGAAACGAAGATTGTTTAACATTTTCCTCCAGCCTTTATCCCAGTGCTTTCTTCTAGGTTTCTCGTGATATTTCATTGTTAAGTGAAAACAAATCTGGTGCAGAACACATCCATGCCTAACCCTTTTTTTGATATTTTGGAAAGGGCTTGTATCATTTCTTTTCTCATTGCCGCTGTTTGTTTCCTTATTATTCTTAAATTGTTTTCATGAACAAAGAACCTTTCTAGTTTGATGATTAATTCTTTGTGTTTTACCTGACCAAAAGCCTTGGAATAATCCAGAAGCATAAACGTAAATACTTATTTAATCCAATGAATTTTCTATGAGCAGTTCCAAGGATGTATGTGGCATTAATAGTTCCTTAATCTTCAACAAATCTACATTGTTCTTCTGCTATTTCTCTTCTGATGTTGTTGCTCGTTCTTCTCATGATTCTCTTTAATAAAACCTTTATCAAATAACTCATCAAGATGATTTACGATGGAATGTTTACATTCTATAGCCCTGCTTTCTTTGGAAGTGCGATGAAAATTGATTCTGACATATCTTTAGGGATTTTTCCGATGCCATGAATTTCGTTTAGGATGATTGTTATATTTTTTCTATACCAAATTCATCTAGAGCCTCTATCATTTCTGTAGTAACATTGTCTGGTTCTGGGGCTTTTCCCGGTTTCATCTTTTTCATCGCTGCCTAAACTTAATCCTTCATTATGGGTGGTCCTTCAACATTTTTTCTTATGATGTGTTCTTCGTTTCTGTCATAGTCAAAAAGGTCTTTTAGTGTTCTCTCATCCATCAAATATTTTGTCTTTTTCCGTTTTACAGCACACCATCTTTAAAACAACCAACTGATATGACGTCTTTTTCCAGTGGGCAATTGCTTCAAGGTCTCTATACATAAACTAAGAATCTGTTTTTTGTCCGTCTTGTATTTCTTTGCATTTTGTTTCCAGCCAAGCTTCCTTAGTTTCCTTCCTACAGATATAAAATTGGTTAAAGTTTTGACGTTTAATGCTATAATATAGATTACTTTCTATATGTTTGTAAATTGATAGATTTTCTGTATGGATTTGTTATATAAAGTTTTGACGTTTAATGCTATAATATAGATTACGTTCTATATGTTTGTAAATTGATAGATTTTCTGTATGGAAATTTTATAACCAACAAGTGTGATCTATTTTGTTTTCTTTTATATGAATAGTGACATATTTCTGATAATAGCATGTCTCATTTCAGATAAAAACACAAATTTGATTCTGTATGTGGAAAAGCTCTACCATTGCCTATTCTTTGACTTCAGTTAACGCTCTTTTTCTCTTTCCTTTTTTTTTTTTTCTCTTTTGTTTTCTGGTTTCTTAGTTTTCTGAATGAATACTGTGGATAGATATGTTGATGTACTACAGCCATAACTTTTCAGATTCATTCCTGTTACAGGCTCTGAGTGTACAAACAGATTGCCACGAGTAGATTTGTTGTTAGGAGCCACTTATGATGTGTTATACGAGTAAACAATTTGTCCCGTTTGCAATACATCATCATCATCATCAGGTGCCCTGCCGCGTGGCGTTGGCGATCATGGACTTCCATCTGTCTCTATCTCTTGTTGCCCCAAGCATCTCCTCCGCCTCATCGTCTTCAACCACTCTGCAAGTCCGTCTAGCATTTTCTCCCTGGGTCTACTGGTGCTCTCTTTCCCTCCTGCTTTCCTGTTTTGACCAGGTGCTCCAAATCCCCTTCCTCATAATATGGCCTATGAATGTTGCCTGTCTTTTCCTAATCTTCCTAATGAAGGATCTACTTGTGTCTGCCTCCATCAAGACTGTCTCGTTTGTTTTCTTTGCTGTCCGTGGAACTCTCAACATTCTTCTTAGAAATCACATCTGCCTCAATCTTGTTCTGGCTTTGCTTGTTGACTGTCCACGCCTCACATCTGTACAACAGTATTGGTTCTATATTACATTCAAGAAATCTCTTCCTGATGTAAATTGATAGGCATTTGTTGGTAAGAATGCTTGTCATCTTCTTGAATGCTGTTTTGGCTTGGCCGATTCTGCCGACTATTTCTGATGTGCATCTGCCGTCTGGTGAAAATGATCAACACGGTTACAAAAAACAGGAAAGGGCGATCGAAGGAGAAGGGGAAAAGGCGATGTTAGGGGGATTGGCAGATGAAAGCTTTCGCAGTCCAGCAGCACATTCAGTAGCAAACATTTAAAGACCAGTATATGACCAATGGCTGGGGATAAGTCAGGCCATCAATGATTCAGCACGCACTTTGTCACAACGGCGCCCACTCGCCTTCGTGGCTCTGCGTGTATGGGGGCTGTGCACGCAATGAGTTAATATCAGGCCACACCTTGCAGATGAGAATCGTTTTTGCTTTGAAATAGCTCTCTGCTGTGGTATGTCTCTCTGTCTCTTTAGATTCGTGGTTCAGTGTCACAGACAGGGTTTCTTACTGTTCTTATTTCTACTGTCAGTCGTTCCATCTGTCTTTTTGTTTATGGCAATTTCTTAGTGTTCTTATCTGTACTGTCAGTCTGTCAATCTCTCTTTTTGTTTAGGGCAAAATGTTGTTTTTTTCCTACATGTGCTTGTAGGTTTTTCATTGTTATAATTATGTTGAACATGACTGTAAAATTATATCTTATGTCTTTTATCCAGTTTC
>JAPXFY010004556.1:0-17610 GCA_030674185.1 Monoplex corrugatus | reverse complement strand
TATAGGAGAAAGGGGTGGGCCCGTTAGGTCATGACAGTCCCATTTGGTCAGTTTTGATTGCCCAAGTTTGGCGCACTGACTCAAAAGATAACAAATTTGATTTTAGCCCAGTGCACAGACGAAGGGAAAATTTTTTTGGGATCATACAGTACCTAAACACCTCACAAAGAACAATATAAAATTTCAAAAAGCATCCCCACAACGCCGCAGCACGGCAAACACCACACACACCCACACAACACAAAACCACACAACCCCACACCACACACACCCCATGCGCCCTAATGGGGAACACCTTATTGCATTTTTTGGTTCTCCCCTCCCAAATAATTAACATGCGCTCTTTCCCCCCCCTTCCACTCTCCACCCCACCCTCACCCGCCCTGTGGCGAGGCAAGGTGCGCATTGAAGTTAGGTTTACATATGATAGATCATGGGCCTACTCTGTCCCAAATTTCAATCACTTCCTACATCCCCCTCCTGAAATTTTGCAGAGTTTGACCATGCTGTAGGTGAGGGTTTGGGTAAAACCGCCTGGAAAAAATAGCATTGCAGGCGAAACCCAAGTTGTTGGGTCACTTCTCATTAATCTGTTTGAACAATTACAGGTCATCATGTCAGATCAAAGCCTCTGTATGTGTCTCATATTTGTTTTTTATTGAAAACGTTATTTATTTGTTTTTTTTTTATGTGTTTATTTGATATCTTTTTGGTTGTGGCGATAGGTGCTTTTGGTTTCAGGTTGTATTTTGGGATATAACTTTTTGTAGTTTTTTTTTTTTTTGTTCTAATATTGCCCCTTAGCTTTTTGTCGAATCTTGCCCAAAAAAACCAAGCTTTGTTTTGAAACCCAAAAATGTAAAATTTATCTTTCTTAATTGCTTGCTTTTGTCCCCCCACACATATCCTCCCCCAGTGCAAATGTGCGTTGGTTTTTGCTTTTTGATGCATACATTTCATTGTAAATTTTTGTGTATAGTTTTGTATGTATTTTTTTGGGGCAATGTTTTTTTTGGTTTTTTAAAATCTTGTACAGATGATTTTTTTTTCATTGCTGTTTTATTGTCTCTGTTATTGTGTTGTTGTTGTATGGTTCGGGGTGACATACCCAAAGGGAAATGACAGCCCACTAATGGGTGTCCCTTTCTTGTGTTTGTTAAACAGTTCACTTATATTCCTTGCTGATTTATGAAACGTTTTGCTAATTTTTATTTTCTGTTTCCAGTGGCTTTCAGCGTCAAGCAAAAAAATCAATCCCACCAAAATAAAACAGAAAACATCTGATAGCGAGACATGTGCTGTCTTTTTTTTACCCTAAAGGGAAACATCAGTATAACAGATGTAAAATAACAAAAATTTATAAATAAAAAAATGATAGGGGGAAGGGAACATTGGTTTTTGGGTTTTGGGGATATAGTTGTGCAAGGGCAGAGGAGATTTAGGACTTTCCACTCAAAAACCAATAAAACAGGACGGTGGTTCCCAAATTTATTTCAGTGTTATTTTCTCCCAAAACACATCTTCATAAAAAGAAACGAAGACGAAAACAGAAGAAACATAAAAGACAATGAAAAAACAAGAAGACAGTGCCTGTAAGGGAACAACACAAGTTTCATAAATACATGGGCATATTTTGTAATAACAAGTCAGTGTACTAAGTGAATTACTACATTTTAACAAAACACCCTGAATACCCCGGATATTACAGTTTTATTTGGGTGTATCAAATTTCAACTGAACACTGGAAAACAACATCAGCACAAGCATTAATAACTGTCCAGTAAAATGAGGTCAAAAAAAAATGAACTACTGTTATGCTTTTTGCTGTTTTAGCTGTGTAAGCAGAAAGGAAACGTAATGAATAAAAAAACCTTTGAATGGACAGCTATTGGCCAGTTATTGGCATTTGGTATTTCATGGCGACAACAAATAGCATAGTAGTTGACTAGTGAACTATTCATCACAGGCAAGCGCCTATAAAATTTAACAGTACTGAGAGGATGACACGCTGAGTCATCTATTGGACACATGTCCATGTAGTTATATACATATCACTGTCATAAATTGAAATGAAATAATTTTAAGACTGCACAAAAATTTCCCTCGTAGTTCTACAATAGTAATAACACATTACAGCATTACAGATCTTATGAAGGGGCACAATAGCAGTGAAAAACAGTTGTAGAAACAAGGTAAAACATCACCAGCACTGTTAAGCTGTAGAACATCAACATCAGGGTAAGTCTCAATAGCTATTATCAGTGTTGAACCCAAAGGCATAAAAAAAATGTATTTGCCTAGAGTTATGAATCTCCTTTTTTCCCAAAAATTATGACCAGTGTGGCTTGGATGTAACGCGTGTGACGTCAAGGGTAATATTAGAATTATTTCATTGAAATTTGAAATAGATCTCTGAGGTCATGAAAAGGACTCAAGTAACGGAAGGGAAGAAACTCTTATGAAAAAAATTGCATAAAAATATTGATGACAAAAAACTGGTATCATACCAAAACTTGTTTATAACGTAGGTACAAATTTTTTTAAACTGACAGTAGGATGACGAATCATCACAGTGTATGCGTATTTATTCTTGTCAGTGTTTGGTTTTATCAAAGTCTTCTTTAGGTGCACTTTTGACTTGTTTTTAATCATTTAAATTTGTGTTTATATTCTTATTCAAATTTTTTTGGGACATTTTTGCTTCCATCATTCATTTCCCTTGGGGGGATGCTGGGGCTCTTTTAGTATAAGTATATCTCCACTTTCTGGAATTCTGTGCTGGAAATTTCCTCTTCTCTGTCACTGTCTTTGTTTCTGCCTTGTTCCTTTGCTTTCTGTCATTTCTTCTTGTCCCTTTTCTACCTTGCTGGGGCATTCATCTGTCTGTATGCGTTTGATAAAGTCTTCCCTACTTTCTCTTAGGATTGATAATTGGGTGGGTACATGTATGAAGTGCATATTTGGCTCTAGGAAATGAGATACGCAGAAGTTTGTTTTAGGTAATTTAGGTCTGTTTTTCATCTATATATTAGTGTCCTTAGTATGTTTTAAATTTGTTTCAGGTAGGTTTTAGATCCCCTGTGTGAATAAATTGGAGGAGTGTTGACATGTTTAAATTTGTATTCAGGTAGGTTTTAGATCCCCTGTGTGATAAATTGGAGGAGTGTTGACATGTTTAAATTTGTATTCAGGTAGGTTTTAGATCCCCTGTGTGATAAATTGGAGGAGTGTTGACATGTTTAAATTTGTATTTAGGGAGGTTTTAGATCCCCTGTGTGATAAATTGGAGGAGTGTTTACATGTTTAAATTTGTATTCAGGTAGGTTTTTGGATCCCCTGTGTGATAAATTGGAGGAGTGTTGACATGTTTAAATTTGTATTCAGGTAGGTTTTAGATCCCCCGTGTGATAAATTGGAGGAGTGTTGACATGTTTAAATTTGTATTCAGGTAGGTTTTAGATCCCCTGTGTGATAAATTGGACGGAGTGTTGACATGTTTAAATTTGTATTCAGGTAGGGTTTTTGATCCCCTGTGTGATAAATTGGGGGAGTGTTGACATGTTTAAATTTTTTATTCAGGTGGGCTTTAAGATCCCCTGTGTGATAAATTGGACGGAGTGGTCAACACCAGGGGCATCTCCTTAGGTTATGTGTGCAAATGCCTTGATATGTGTTCTTAGTTTTCTTTTTTTTTTCCAGTTGAAGTATTGTGTTGTTTTGAAACGAGTTATAGCCTTGATTGACTGTGCATTGGCTGGGCTTTTAACAAAAAATAACAGTAACAGTAATCACTCTTTTGCACTCCTGGGGGGTCTTTCAGTGAAAATGATATCCTCATCATCTGGAAAATTCTATGCTAGAAATTTCCTCTTTTTCTGTCACTCTTTGTTTCTGCCTTATTCCTTTGCTTTCTGTCATTTCTTCCTATCATTTTCTGCCTTGGTGTTCCAATTCACTTGTGTGTGTTCGATAAAGTCTTACGTACTTCTCTTTGGATTGATAATTGGGCTCATGTATTAAATGCATATTTGGCTCTAGGGAGTGAGATATGCGGAAGCAGTTTTAGGTATTTCGACTCGTTTTTATATTTGCTTTTAGTGTCCTTAGTTATGTATAAATTTGTTTTCAGGTATGTTTTTTAAATCCCCTGTGTGATAAATTGTCGGAGTGGTCATTGCCAGGGGCATCTCCTTAGATTATGTGTACTTCATTTTTTTTCCTTTTTTTCCCTGTTGAATGTACTGTGCGTATATTGAAATGGTTATAACCCTGATATGGCTCTGCCCAGTCAGCTAGGCTTTAAACAAAAATAACAATAAACAGTAACTCATTTGCCACACTAACCTCTTATTTCTGGATCATGCTTTGAAGACGAATGGTTGCAAGGCAAGCATACAGACTCTATGGGATCACAAGTGTATACATAAATGGCAGAGCCAGAATTCGTAGACCATCTATCAGATTGCGGGTTTATTTACTATTTATTTATTTATTTATTTTCATTATTATCATCAGTATCGTTGTTTATTTATTCATGTTTCTTGTCAGTAGTAGCTCTGTTTTATCAGTGTGACAATTCTAGTGTGAACCCCTCTCACTGTCTGCTATGTTGTTTTACTTTTGCCTTTAAGAGTTTTGTCATCTGATTCTTTTTCTTCTGCTTCTGGTCCATTCACCTGTATTTCCCATGTATTTTCCAAATGCAGTTCTGAAGAGAAATGCTAAGCTTCTTAGTTCTGCAGTATGATTTGCCAGTCTTTGCTTTTTGTATGTTTTTACATGTATTTGCAGGGGTTCTCCCCCTTCCCTTCTAACTCCAGTTTTGTCCTTATTAATGTTTTACATTTATTTGTGTTGATTTGAAAAAAGATTGCTTGAAACTGGGGGTAATACGAGATGAATTTTTGTTGTCTGCTCACCACTGTATTGTCTGCAAAATATCATTTGCTTCTTCTTTGGCATTGTGGAAGAATATTTGTTTTTACTCGACAAATGTAGGTTTTTTCTCTGTTTCATGCAGTGTAAACATGTATTCATACTGTGAAAACTGTTGGATAGGGTGAGGGAGTGTAAGGGTTAAATACAGGTTTATTTTTTCAGACACCTTACTTATGTATTGCTTATACATGGAACTTAAGGGGTTCCTTTGAAGATTATTTTGTTTTGTCAACCTGTGTGGTGTGTGTGTATGTGTGTGTGTGTGTGTGTGTATGTGTGTGTGTGTGTGGTGTGTGTGTGTGTGTGTGTGTGGTGTGTGTGTTGTGTGTGTGTGTGTGTGTGTCCTTTCCCCCTCTCTCTTTGTATCTGTCTCTTCACGTCCTTTTTTAGCCTGTTTCTCTCTCTGTCTCTCTGTCTCTGTCTCTCTCTCTCTTTTTACCAATAAATTGAAATGAAAATGTTTAAGCACCTTTACCAAATTTTCCTCAAACCTGTTCTGGTCCAAGCTGAGGTCTTGTGAGGTCCTTGTACATTATACATGTGCAAGTCAAATCATGGCATCACTGACTCTCTTTTCTTATGAAAACTATATGAAGTCTCTAAGACTTGTTTGACAAAAAGTAATTGAACAGCCTGAAAACATAATTTGAAGGCTTATATCTTTTTATTTTGGTTTTCCTTTTATTGATGTGTGCACTTTGTTTTACCTAAGGTATCATATCAGCTGTTCTCTCCTTCAGTAGATTTAGTTGTTTTCATGATTGAAGTTTATTTATCTATTCCTTCGTTCATTCATTCATTGCTTCATTTATTCATTTATTGTTGTTTTCGTTTTAGGTGACAATCACTCAGTATAAACAATTTTTCAATCACTCAGTAGGCCCTACTAGATAATTTCATGGCTGCTTATGGACATGATCATCGTACTGCTACAATTTAAATAGCTGTCAACCAATCAGAGAATCCTTATATTCATGTGTAATAAGGCGTAACATTTAGTTTTGGTCACTGTCTCTCTAAAGTATTGTGGAGTTCTTGGCTGTTCATGGATGACTGTATACCAGATTTTGATCCTTGATCCGGTGGGGTGGGGGGGGGGTGGGGGGTGGGGGCGGGGGGGGGGGGGGGGTGGGGTGGCGGGGGGCTCTTTCAGTACAAATAGCATCCCTATCTTTGGGAAATTCGCATCAGAAATTTCTGAGTTTTTGTCCTCTCTGTCTTTTGACTCGCTTGTTAGCCTTCTGTCATCTCTTTCTTTCTCATTTTCTGCTTCACTGGTTCATTCACCTGTGTTTTCCTTTGAGCCGTACATACGTTTTAGGGCTAGTGCATGCATTAATTGTGTTTTTAGCTTTAGGAACTTTGAACTACCCAGGGGCAATTGTAGGCATTATAGGCCAGTTTTTATGTACTTTTTTGGGTACTTAGTGATTTTTGTGCATTTGCTCCAGGTTTGTTTTTTAATCCATCGTGGAATGACCAGCCCAGGGTCGTATCTTTACATTATTTGTGTATAAGTATGATTGTCTGCTTAATTTTATGATTGCAGTGTTTATGTATACATAAATTTCTATTCCAAGTTTTCTTTTTCCAGAGCATCAATGTTTTTAGATGTATGTTTTTTGTTGGAGGTGTTATAGCCCTGATATGGCCATGAGCAGTCAGCTGGGCTTTAAAAACATTAACAGTGATGTTGATGTGATGATGATGATGATAACAATAATAATTTCATTGAAAAAAAACTAACTGTAAGAATACATTTACCTCATGCCCTTAAGATAGTCTTGGTAAAGATTGTCTTGGTAAATATAGTCTTGATACAGTAAGAACCACTGTAGTTTTGTTCAGCTGATGTGAAAGTTCCCCTCCCAGTGCAGAGCCAAATAATTACCCTATTAAAACGATTTTTTAAGGTCATTAAACAGAGGCCTGCCTGTGCTGTGATTAATTTGATACAGTTGATGTATCCATGGCACCAGCAGTTGATGTGATGTTTATGCCCTGAACATTCAAAAATTGGGATGACATTTGGGGTACTATCCTGTGGTTCCAGTTGAAAATCAGTTCTCTGAATAGTAGTTTAGTGTTGTCACTGCACATGTGTCAAGCTAATTATTCGTGAGTGAGCGTCAGTTCAGTCATGTTTATTAACATCTTTTGAATACAAGTACGTACACTGGAGAGGCTAACTAGATATAAAACTTAAGTATAGTTTTGTTATTTGTGTACCACAATAAAATTCTTTAGGAACAGTTGAGTATGCTTTTGCACATTTATAGGTACATTTCTAAGATACAAAGTTGTGTATTTGGACTGTTTTCTTAGTTACTCTGCGGCTTTGGATAATGTTTTCGTTATTTGTTTTTCCCTTTCATAAAAATGGGGAAGAGAGATTTATGAGACACGCTGTGGCATCTGTGTGTGTGTGTGTGTGTGTGTGTGTGTGTGTTTTGTGTGTGTGTGTGTGTGTGTGTTGTGTTTGTGTGTGTGTGTGTGTGTGTGTGTGTGTGTGTGTGTGTGTGTGTGTGTGTGTGTGTTGTGTGTGAAAAGAAGATTGATGAGATTTATTTCAGTTGGTAGTCATGAATGCATAGGCTCAAATTTGCATGCATTTGAAAAAGAATTGCTGTGAACCAAATGTAGAACAAAACATGAGTCAGCTTTGGGCAATTTTTAAAAAAATATTTATTGTGTGTGCGCCATTGAGTGAACAATTGGGGATATCTGAAAACTGTCAGAGAAAGGTCCAGTATTGCAGGGGCAAACATCAGTGAAATGAATTATGGATCATCAAAGATTTGCGTTCTTTAAGAAATTTTTGAAATGGCAGTCATTTTAGTTTACTTGTTAGTCATCGCTGAGGGCCATTTCAGAGCAAACTTTGCCAAATAAATGTGTCATGTAGGGCACCTGTGAATGACTGATTTGAAAGTTTAAATTGGCATGGACTTTTTTCAGAAATGATTAGTGTCACATAGGTGCAAGGAAAGACGGATTTTTAATATGGCTTGACCCTTTTCGTTGTGTAATGTATGGGTTGTACTTCGGGTAATCCATAATCCTGTTGAGGTTAAAAAATGGTAGATGATGCTTTAACTAAGGCTCTTATGATATGTATGTTAACATTTTGTGTACCATGAACTTGGCGACACAATTTTTTTGTGCCTCATGTGTCTTGTTTTAAACTTTGATTCCCTCAGCCTATCCACCGATT
The DNA here is from genome assembly GCA_030674185.1 of Monoplex corrugatus. Classification (NCBI taxonomy): domain Eukaryota; kingdom Metazoa; phylum Mollusca; class Gastropoda; order Littorinimorpha; family Ranellidae; genus Monoplex; species Monoplex corrugatus. The sequence continues at coordinate 9,458 of JAPXFY010004556.1, read as the reverse complement.
CCCTGCAGTTGGAAGATAGTGTGTCGACTGAGGGATTTCAAATGTGTGTATAAAACAGTTCATTTGTATTTTGTCTGTATTATCTGGTTTAAAAGTATAGCCATGTCTTCTGTGTGTGTCTGTTTATCTTGTGAATAGAAATGTAAAGAATAATAAGACAAACGGAAGAAAAATGAAAAAGATGAACATAAAGTGTGATATAGAAAATAGAAATAGATTAAAATGTGAATGCCTCTGTGTTTTGTGTGGTGTGTGTTGTGTGTGTGGTGTGTGTGTGTGTGTGTGTTTTGTGTGTGTGTGTGTGTATTGTGGTGTTGTGTGTGTTGTGGTGTGGTGTGTTGTTTTGGGAGTGTGTGGTTGTGTTGGTTTTGTGGATAAAGGGGGTAGGGATGGGCACAGATAATAAGGTGATAAATGGTGTTGACAGCAAAGGACTTTAGTGTTGGGTTGCAAATAGATAGTTTCGTCATTGTAAACATATGAGTTTTTTTACAGTGCAGTCATAACTGACGGCTGTTTTATAGAATAAAGCAGATAAACAGATAATTCACTTCTTGTAATCTGTTTAAACGATAGATCGATAAAAGGGTAGACCATAGATCCGTGGGCCTGAGTAGGCCCCCAAAGAACCTAACCGCCACATAGGGCTTGTGTATGGTTAGGGTTTATGTCATGATCATTTTGGGGTATTTTTGATTTATATGGTATCTGTGGGATCAGCGACTGAGGAATGATGCCACCTTGAGAAACTGGAACTGAAATCTTTTGAACATTGCTGAAGTAACTGTGGGTTTTTGAAGTAAAATGGTGGGTGTATTTCTGAAGTAGATACTCTCATTATCCCACTTCTTTGCATTGCTTCAGCTCTGTATGGTTGAAAATAAAAGCATGGTGAATTGTATTTGGTGTGTGTGTGTGTGTGTATGTGTGTGTGTGTGTTGTGTGTGTGTGTGTGTGTGTGTGTGTGTGTGGTGTGTGTGTGTGTTTTGTGTGGGGTGTTGTGTGTGGTGTGTGTGTGTGATTGATTTGATCATTGCATTTTAACAAATTAGATGTATTTCCCGATTTTATTTCATTGTTTTTAATACGTCATACAAAAATTTTTTGTTAATTGACAATAAATGGTTTGTGTTGTTAATGCATAAAGCCCTAAAATTTTGAAATTTAATTTCACTGGTTTAAATTTTTCCCTCCCCATGATAAAATATACATTGGTGGCAACACATTGTTTGATAAACTGAGAAAGAAATGGTGGAAGTCTGGAACAATAAGGAGCTGCCATGTGCACAAAATCTAAAGGCTTGGGTATGATGCCTGTGGTGTCTGAAACGCAAAGCTTAACGTTTCACGAAAAGACTATATTAATGAAGCAAATTTTTAGGTCAACATACTTCTGATAACATCAAAGCACTTAGTAACATTTACACAGAGAAACGTCTAGACTGGATAAAGAAAAAGACCAACACAAAAACAAAATCAAATATATATATCTCACCCAACATACAAACGCACCATGCTAAAGCAACAAACATGCCTCACACCCCCCCCACCCACCTACAAAGTTAATAAAATGCACCAGATCAAAACAATCAAACCTTTATAACATCACAACAAATTTACCCCGATAATATCCCCATTAGCTTATAATTATATAGACTAGTAGTATAGGGCACCAGGGAGATTAAAACCCGGAAAGGTCCCAGAGGAGGAACCCTTCAAGCAAGTGTTTCGGCCCTTAACTCCCGCACTCTAAGGGGCCCGGCCCCCATCCAGGTCAATTCCTGAATGCCCCTCTCTGTCGCCATATTTTTATCTATTTATTTTTTAGAAATTCAACCTTCTCCGGAATTTAAACCCCCGCATCTAATTGGTCAGGTTTATCAAGGCAAAGTCACCCATGTGACATATTTCTTAAACTACTGGCATCTTCACCAGCAACATGTGGGGAATTTTAAAATCTTATGAAGTTCACTTTGTCCTCCTGTCCCAGATCCAGCTGAAAATCTTCCCGCTGCTTTCTGCCACTGTCTTAACGGCTCTTTGGTCTCTTCCCTCCCCGAATCGAGAGCTGTTTTTTATGAGATGAGGCTGATTCTTATCAAAACCCCCTTTCTCCAACCATTATGGGAGGACTTTGGCTGAAGCCGATGTCCTCAAGTTGCTGGCTAAAACTGCGTACTTTATAAGTCTTATGCAATGGCTTCCCCCATCACTTTCGTATGGTATGTTTGCTCGAGTAGATCCTTTGTTTGGATGAATGAATGGAGAACGTGGCTGGTCTCATGCCACTCTTGCTGATGATTTCTGGGTTTTTTTCCCATTGTGGGATATCTGCTATTTCACTCCCAGTCGTCCGCTTCACCCAGCAGGCTCTTCCATGCTCTGGGTGTCACATCTTTTTTCAGGCCCCTTTTCTTGCCTCCTGCCGATAGAAGTTGTTGGAGCTTTTGGTGGTGAGTTTTTTTCCTCTGGCAGAGCTGGTCACAGTGCTGATTGCTTTGCGATATCTTGAAGCACTTGATTTTACCTCCCTGTGTACATTTCTTGGGTTAGCGCTACCTTGCATGACTCAGGACATGTTTTCCCCTGTCTGTTGCCCTGGCAGAGCGGGCAAGCAGAGTTATTAATTTCCCCCATTTCACCAGGCTAGCATTCGAGGGCAGGAGGTCATACACAGATCTGAGGTTTAAAAATGATTCCCACAGAGGCCAACGCCACAAGTTATTCCAGGGTTTTAACTTCTTTGGAGTGCATTTTCCCAAATCGTCATTTGTCCCTGTTGGTCTTGCTGAACTGCCTTCTGTTCAGTTCTGAAGTTGTGTGGCATCCTTTCTTTCTTCATCTCTGGTATACCATATCTCTTTTTGCTTTCCCGTTGGCCTTTGTCCCCCATTCCATTTTTGTTGAATCCCAGTCCCTTTCCTATTGGTCTGCATGTGCCCTGTTATTTCTCGGACTGTGCATGAGGTTTTCTTTCGGCGTCCAGCGCTTCCTGACTTTCCTTTCCTACAGTCCCCAGCTGGGCTGGATTGACCTCAGCTCACAACCTTATCTCCAGTCTTCAAGCTTTCAAGAAGCCTGACCTTTCCTGCCTTGTACTCCTCAACAATGGATTTTAAAATAACTACTGTGAGGTCGTCAGTCACCCTAGTGCAATGGTTAAGCTCAATGAATTCTGATTCAAAGACTGGGCATTTGAATCCCATTAATCCTGTCAAATCATTTTGTGGTTTTTTTGGTTTCCTAACCAACTCCTACCACAGCTGAGTGCGTTAGGGGCTCATTGTGACGACTGGGAACACACAGTTGAGTCTCATCCACTTTATGGATGCGTCATTGAGGGTATTGATCAAATGTCATGTATCATTACAACATAGTGAACAATTGTTCCCAAACTTTGTGACCACTAAAATGGCGTTTGATGATGGAATAAGACCAAAAAAAGTGCTATAAAATCCATTGCAAGCTGGTAATAAAAAGATTAACGTGTTTAGAACTAGATTTAATGGCAGCAGCCTTATGATCGTGAGTGTGTGGTGTGTGTGTGTGTGTGTGTGTGTGTGTGTGTGTGTGTGTGTGTGTGTGTGTGTGTGTGTGTGTGTGGCTTCGTAGCTAGTGATATTCACGATCTTGTCATGATAAAACGAGGATGTATCGATTTTGACTGAAACATGGCTCTACTCCACAGGTGACAAATCCTACATAGCTGCTATGACTCCTAAAGGTTACAACTGATATTCATTTCAATCCTACTTACAACTGATATTCATTTCAATCCTACATAGCTATTATGACTCCTAATGATTACAACTGATATTCATTTCAATCTACATGGCTATTTAATAACTCCTAATGATTACAACTGATATTCATTTCAATCCTACATGGCTATTATAACTCCTAATGAAAAAACTGATATTCATTTCAAATCCTACGTGGCTATTATAACTCCTAATGATTACAACTGATATTCATTTCAATCCTACATAACTATTATGACTCTAATGATTACAACTGATATTCATTTCAATCCTACATAACTATTATAACTCCTTGTGTGCCTGTGCCGACCACACCCGGACAAAGAACAAACAAAACAAGCAAACAAACAAACAAACACAAACAAATAAACACACTAAAAAAACAAAACACAAAAACAAATAGAACTATTATGTTGAATAGAAATATTATTGTCAACTTCAACATCGTTTTTTTCCAGGAATTTCCAGATATGCTTTTTTTTCTTTTTCTTCCAATAAAGGATTGGGGTTCTTTCGGACGTTTGAAGCCCTGCATGACGCCAGGACACTACTGGTTGCAGTCTGTGTCATAGGCAGATATTAAAAGCCATTGCTGAGTAGCTCTAGTCAAGTACTGGGGATTAAAACTACAACAACAATAACAACACAACAACAACACAAACAAAACAACAACAGCAGCAGCAGCAGCAACAACAACAACAACAACAATAATAAAAAAAATAACAATAATAACGATGATGATGATGAGATAATGATGATAATAATAATAATAATGGAAAAGAAAGCCCAAAAGCAATGCACCATCTTCGTTGTAAAATCTGGAATCTCATCATTGGCCAACAGATTGGAAACTTCAAGAATTTGTGATGCTTTTATAAGAGTGGCAATGTCAAAGATTGCAACAACTACAGAACCATTGCCCTAATCAGCCACACCAGTAAGATTTTGCTCATAATTATTCTCAACAGATTGAAGCCCAGACAGAAGAAACTATCTGACTGCCAGGCAGGCTACAGATCCAACAGAGGCACAACTGACATGTTATTTGTGTTACAGATACTCAGAGAGAAAATAAAAAGCACTGGTAAAGAAGCTTTTGTCACCCTCATAGACAATAGCAAACATTTGACAGCGTCATTCATCTCCCCCTATTCAACACAATGGTTAAAAGGGGCTTTCCTATACATCTCATTTCATTAACTGCCTCATTATTAAAACCAAAAGGCTGCAATCAGATGGACCAACCAGAAACGTGAATTCTTAAAACATCCACAGAGGAGTAGACAAGGTTGTATCCTTTCACTGTATCTTTTAACGTCTATACGGAAACCCAAGTCATAAGAAATATTGATATAGACAGGCATGGGCATAAAGATGGGAGGTAAAAAACCTTAAAAACCCTGCGCTATGCCGATAATACTGTGCTATTAGCAGACGTAATTATCGGTATGAAAGAATTCTATACAGCGTAGTTGCAATGGGCAAAATGTCTGGCCTAAACTTGAATGCCAAGAAAACCAAAGTGTAGTATCAAAGGCAAAGACACTGAAAAACAATCTGACATCTTAATTAATAAAATTTCCTTTAAAAATGTTAGGGATTTCAAATATCTTGATTCTGTAAAACTGATGATGGAACCTGCCCAAAGACATCAAAATAAGGATTTTGGAATTGAAAAATTTAAAAAATGATCCAACTCAACATTACGTGAAAAGACAGGGGCATACCAAATGGCCTGAAAATTAGACTTTTAAAATGTTTTAGGGTGGCCAGTCATGATTTATGGCTGCGAGGCCTGGGACTGGAAAAGCTGATTGCAGAAGAACTGAGGCAGCAGAGTGGTTTTTAGGATACTACTGTGTCATAAAGGACAGATAAAAGAACTAATGAAAGTGTCCCGGAAGAACTTGATACCACCAGAAAAATGCTAGCAGACATCAACAAGAGAAGACTGAAATACATTGGCCAGGTGTCACGTAGCAAGAACACGGACCTCATGGCAACCATCGAGAACATAACCAACACCAATGGCCTTTAAAAATTCAAGAAGTTGTGCAAAAAGTCAAGTCAAGCGGTTGGAGGGAGGTGGTGGTGTCAAAGAGTGCAGCGGCCAACACTGAACCCGGTGACGCCCACGGTGAGACAGGTGAGAATAGTGGGGTTTAGAGAGCAGCCTGGAGACCATCCAGATGTCGTGTACTTCAATGGGAAGATCTATGCTCCCTGCACAGATGGCGCGTTTCGTTTTGTGTAGAACTTCATCACACCTGCCGCCTGGGATAGCCAGAGAAGAGGGGCATCCATCCACAGATAAACAGTCTTTCAGGAGGGTCTCCTGGACTGCTTCACAACTCTCAGTAATCTTTCTTCTTTTTCTCCCCCCCCCCCCCCCCCTTATTTCTTGCTCATTTTTTGCGTTATGTCTTCCTCAAAATTTGTTGTTGTTGTATTGTTTTCGTATTTTCGACCAGAAAGTTTATTCTGTCGGGTAGAAGGGTCTATTTTGTTTGCTTCTTTTTGTATGTCTGTCTGTTATACAATTACATGGTATATGATAATATAATAATAATAATAATAATATATAATAATAACAATAACAATAACAATATTTATATAGCGCAAAATCTTGATAAAAATCAAATCTAAGCGCAGAACAGACACATACGCACGCACGCACGCACACACACGCACGCACGCACGCGCGCGCACACACAACACACACACCACACACACACACACATGGCTATAAATGGGGAAAAAGAAGAAAAGCAATGGAAAATTATAGAGAGCATATTATATACAATTATATATTACAATGTGATTCCACTCCGAGCGGAGACAGGCTGCAGAGGGGGTTGAGTGAGGTCAGGATTTTATGCAGAGGAGAAAAGGTGAGTTTTGAGAGCGGAGACAACCTTGCTTTTCCCTTCTTGGGGCTGTAACAGCATACTCACATTTACTTTATTTGGCATTATCGTTTCTGATAGTCATTCTCTTTTGTAAGTATTGAACCACGCAAGACTGCTTCTCCAGGTTGAAAAGAATATATTTTCCTTATACTTTTCTTCCACATTTTTTCTTTCACTTTCGCTGGATGCTCTGTTAATTGTTTAGGTGATGTTGCTACACTTTGTGTAGTTCTGCTGCCGAGTTTGTGGTTTCTGAGAAGGATGTTGAGAGTTCCATGGACAGCAAAGAAAACAAACGAGACAGTCTTGATGGAGGCAGACCAAGTAGATCATTCATAAGGAAGATTAGGAAAAGGCAGGCAAACATTCATAGGCCATTTTATGAGGAAAGGGGAATTGGAACACTGGTCACAAGGGGAAAAGCTGGAGGGAAGGAGGTACCGGGTTTGACCGGGAAAGAAGATTTAGACGGACTTGCAGAGTGGCTGAAGACAGGGAGGGGGGAAGAGATGCTTGAGCAACAAGAGATAGAGACAGATGGATGTCCATAATCGCCAACGCCATGCGGCAAGGCACTGATGATGATGATGATAAAGACCCACCAAATAATTATCCTCTGCACATATCTAATATGAGGCATACTGCGACCCTCAAAACAAAAGTTCTGATGGTAAAAAGAACGTTGATTAAGTCGCTGGTGAGTGTGCTTTCTGAGTGTGCTTTCTGAATGTGCTTTCTGAGTGTTTTTTTCAGTTTGAGCATGCCATTTTTTTGGGAAAACTCACTGCTGGCTGAGGGTTCTGTCCGCTCTTTCACCTTGAACGTCGGAGTGAAGACTCATCCAGTCTTTCCATGTATTTTTCATTATGCGCTTCCCCTTCTAACGACCAACATATGTGATCGTGCAGTCATTTGTGTGAGTGTACAGTTTTTGGCCATAGATATTTTAAATGTAATGTTTTGATTGGACTCGGTTGGTATGTATTCTTTGTGAATGTTTATCAGGTGTTATTCTGCTTTGTTTATGCATGGGTGATATAATCTTTGCTTTTTTATACATGTATAGTACCAAAAAAGTTATAAATAGAGAGCTCCTTGGGTTGGGTGCGTCTTTGCACATGTGAATTGAGACCTACACACCCAAACAAGGGCTGACTGTTTAACCCTTTGACCCCAACACCCTGTCCACCCGCATCCTGCATTGTCAACCATGGGCAGCAAAGCAAAAACGTAACCGTTGACTCTCTCCATATCCATATCTTTCGGTAGGAAGCGGTGGATAGGGGGAGGTAGTCAAAGGGTTCAGTTTTTTTTTTGTTGAATTGATGGATAGGTGCGGGAGTAAAAGGATTAAGGTAGAACTTTCCGCCTTCCAATTTTATTACGCAGGTGCTAAGGTCATCTGAAAAAAAAATATGCTTTATCCTCAGCTGTGACAAATGTACTTGACTCTTTTCTAGGCTGTGGAAGGTAAATCAATGACAGAGAGGGAGTGGACACCATTGGAAATTTCTCAAGTGACCCAGAGAAAAAGTTGATATCTTTGTCCCCTCACTCCATATTTTCTGAAAAAATGTGTGATTTTGGTTCACAGATACAAAATACGGGCTGTGTCCAATGATCATTAAGAATAAGTTCAGTACATTTGTTTCACTTCTCGTGTTTTTGTGATCATTTTAAATATTCAGAACGAATTTCAACGTAAAAAAAAATCCCTTTACATTCTGAGCGGAATAAGGTAAGTACCCTTTAAATTAGCAAGGTTTGACCATAAATTGCTCATATTTATGGGTCACCGCCATATCAACATTGGACACTAAGAAAAGACGACTAAAATAAAATCAGTGCAGCAGAACTGGGGTTTCTATAGACGACTTTTTCAAAAGTCAAATGGGACAGAAAACGAACGATAGCGAGATAAAGAAACTGAAAAGTCAGGCGCCAGCTGCTGACAGAGATCAACAAAAGAAAACTGAAGGTCTAGTAGGCCATGTGATCAGAAACACCAAAACAGATCTGATGTCAACGGTCCTGCAGGGGACAGTTGGGGGAGGCGAGGAGAAGAAAGGGATACCGCACACCTCCATTTCAACAACACCGAAGTTGTGGTCTGGAGATCCAGGAGCCCACAGATGTCTGAATAGTGTTACCTGGAGAAAACTTGTGACGTCGACCGGGGGCTCCTACCGCCGACCCCGGGCGGGGGGAGAGAGATGGATGAGATGATCATTTCAACAGGAAAAAAATGGGCAACCTGCCTCAGCCATTTTTCGATTCGGAAAAAACATGGACACTGAAAACATTTTGGGTGTTTGCACCGTGGGTATTATATGTATAATGTATGTGTGTGTGTGTGTGTGTGTGTGTGTGGGGTGTGTGTGTGTGTGTGTGTGTGTGTGTGTGTGTGTATATGTGTGTGCGCGCGTGTGTGTATGTGTGCGTGTGTGTATATGTGTGTGTGAGTGTGTACGTGTGGGTGCGCCCGCACGTTAGTGGTTCGTCCTCATCATTATTCATCATCATCAAATCCAGTAAACACTGTGATCGATAGGGAACTGACAGGACACATCAGTACGCACAATCTTCCACGTCTGTTTCTGGGGTGCAACAGTGAACAAACAGTTCAACAGACTGAAGCTGGTGTTGGTTCACTTTTTGATTCTTTGTTGTTTGCCATCCAGCTCTTTCTTTGTTTCCCCACCCAAGGACGCCGTCCCCGACGATACCCCGGGACAATGTGTCATGGCGATCGTGAATCATAGAAGTCATCACCATCATCAGGTGCCTT
>JAPXFY010004555.1:5000-15000 GCA_030674185.1 Monoplex corrugatus | reverse complement strand
GGAGAACAAAGACATGAGAGGAGAGGAGATTAGAGAGAGAAAGAAAGAGAAGGAAAGGGGAAATATGTCGAGAGATGGGGGGGGGGGTGGAGAACAAAGACATGAGAGAGTGAGATTAGAGAGAGAAAGAAAGAGAAGGAAAGGGGAAATATATCGAGAGATGGGGGGGGGGATGGAGAGACAAAGACATGAGAGAGAGAGTGAGATTAGAGAGAGAAAGAAAGAGAAGGAAAGGGGAAATATGTCGAGAGATGGGGGGTGGGGGTGGAGAACAAAGACATGAGAGAGAGTGAGATTAGAGAGAGAAAGAAAGAGAAGGAAAGGGGAAATATATCGAGAGATGGGGGGGGTGGAGGACAAAGACATGAGAGAGAGTGAGATTAGAGAGAGAAAGAAAGAGAAGAAAAGGGGAAATATGTCGAGAGATGGGGGGTGGAGAACAAAGACATGAGAGAGAGAGTGAGATTAGAGAGAGAAAGAAAGAGAAGGAAAGGGGAAATATATCGAGAGATGGGGGGGGGGGTAGAGAACAAAAACATGAGAGAGAGTGAGATTAGAGAGAGAAAGAAAGAGAAGGAAAGGGGAAATATATCGAGAGATGGGGGGGGGGGGGGGTAGAGAACAAAAACATGAGAGAGAGTGAGATTAGAGAGAGAAAGAAAGAGAAGGAAAGGGGAAATATGTCGAGAGATGGGTGTGGGGGGGGTGGAGGACAAAGATATGAGAGAGTGAGATTAGAGAGAGAAAGAAAGAGAAGAAAAGAGGAATATATCGAGAGATGGGGGGGGGGGGGGGGTTTGAGGACAAAGACATGAGAGAGAGAGAGAGATTAGAGAGAGAAAGAAAGAGAAGGAAAGGTGAGATATATCGAGAGATGGGGGGGGGGGGGACAAAGACATTAGAGAAAGAGTGAGATTAGAGAGAGAAAGAAAGAAGAAAGGGGAAATATATCGAGAGATGGGGGGGGGGGGGTAGAGAACAAAGACATGAGAGAGAGAGGGGATTAGAGAGAGAAAGAAAGAAGGAAAGGGGAAATATATCGAGAGATGGGGGTGGGTGGGTGGAGGACAAAGACATGAGAGAGAGTGAGATTAGAGAGAGAAAGAAAGAGAAAGGGGAAATATATCGAGAGATGGGGGGGGGGGGGTAGAGAACAAAGACATGAGAGTGAGATTAGAGAGAGAAAGAAAGAAGGAAAGGGGAAATATATCGAGAGATGGGGGTGGGTGGGTGGAGGACAAAGACATGAGAGAGAGTGAGATTAGAGAGAGAAAGAAAGAGAAGGAAAGGGGAAATATATCGAGAGATGGGGGGGGGGGGTGGAGGACAAAGACATGAGAGAGAGAGTGAGATTAGAGAGAGAAAGAAAGAGAAGGAAAGGGGAAATATATCGAGAGATGGGGGGGGGGGTGGAGGACAAAGATATGAGAGAGTGAGATTAGAGAGAGAAAGAAAGAGAAGGAAAGGGGAAATATATCGAGAGATGGGGGAAGGGTGGAGGACAAAGATATGAGAGAGTGAGATTAGAGAGAGAAAGAAAGAGAAGAAAAAGGGAAATATATCGAGAGATGGGGGGGGGGGGATAGAGGACAAAAACATGAGAGAGAGAGTGACGCATACACAACGAAGACCGGAGAGAGAGAGAGAGAGAGAGAAAGATAAACAAGACAGGAAGGAAAAGAGAGACAGAGATTGAGTGACTTGAGTTATCTTCACTTTCCAGCGGTAAAGACAATAACACAACACAACAGCTGCTGGTCACAGTTTCCTTCTCTGTCTTTGCTGATATCTACGAGAGAGGGAGGGAGAGAGAGAGAGGGAGGGAGAGAGAGTCCAGCCACAAAGAGGGAGGGAGGAGTACAGGTGGGGGGGGGGGGTAGGGGAGGAAACTGAAACAATCAGCACAGGGGAAGAGCCGCTTATTCGCTTGACTTAATTGCTTTTCGCAGATGGAATTTTTTTCCTTTTTCTTTTTGAGAAGACGTAGCATGATTGGAAAGGGAGGGTAGGGATGAGGGTGGTGTTCAGGTGTACACGATGGATTGATGGTCTCGTTCTTCAACTCTGACCTTGATGGAAAGAAATGGAAACCAAAAAAGACAATATTCTTACCACAAAATAACAGATAGAAAAATACAATGCAAGATCGGGGGGGGGGGGGGGGGGGTTCCAGGCGAGGGGATGGGGAAGGGGGCTTTTCCTTTGAGAACATGCTGTCTGCCTTTCTCTCCAGAGTTCTTTGCTATTGACTGCTTGCTTTTGATATGTTTCGGGATATGTGTTTGATATTTTTCAGGACATGTTTTTGATATTTCAGGACATGTTTTTAATATGTTTCAAGACATGTGTTTGATGTGTTCCAGGACATTTGTTGGTATATTTCAGGACATGTTTTGATACGTTTCAGGACGTGTTTTTGATGTTTCAGGACATGTTTTTCATGTGTCAGGACATGTTTTTCATGTTTCAGGACATGTTTTTCATATGTGTCAGGATATGTTTTTCATGTGTCAGGACATGTTTTTCATGTGTCAGGATATGTTTTTCATATGTGTCAGGATATGTTTTTCATGTGTCAGGACATGTTTTTCATATGTTTCAAGACACGTTTTTGATGTTTCAGGGCATGTTTTTGATATATCAGGACACATTTTTGACATGTTTCAGACTTTTTTTTTTTGATGTTTCAGGACATTTGTTGATTTGTTTCAGGACGTTTGTTGTGTTTCAGGACACGTTTTTGATATGTTTCAGGACATTTGTTGATTTGTTTCAGGACGTTTGTTGTGTTTCAGGACACGTTTTTGATATGTTTCAGGACATTTGTTCATATGTTTCAGGACACGTTTTTGATGTTTCAGGACATTTGTTGATGTTTCAGGACATTTGTTATGTTTCACGACATTTGTTGATATGTTACAGGACATGCTGCATAACGAAGACATTAAGCTGGATTGGGATTTCAAGTTGTCTCTTCTCACTGACCTGGTTAGGGTAAGTGGGAATGGTTTGTTTGTTTGTTTGTTTGTTTGTTTGTTCGTTCGTTGCTTTCTTTCTTTGTTTGTTTTTTATCATGCCGATTTTTTTTATATTCTGCACGATTATACACATGAAGGGGGACTAGGCACTAACACGTCGGTTGACCTGGGACATGGGAAAAACCTCTACCCTTTACCCACCAGGTGGAGCTGTCAGGACGGTTCGAAACCCAGGATTTCCAATGGCAATCCGACATTTAGTCACTGGACTACTGTTGTAGCCTGTTAGTGGTTTGGATATTTGAAGTTCGGGACTACTGGATACAATTGTGCGAAATCTGTTTCTGTGTGTGTGTGTGTGTGTGTGTGTGTGTGTGTGTGTGTGTGTGTGTGTGTGTGTGTGTGTGTGTGTGTGTGTGTGTGTGTGTGTAAGACATGTCCACTGTGACCAAACGCTGCTATCCCTAATTCATAAAGTATTCTGACGTCTGAAACTGTTCTCATGCTCTCTCTCTCTCTCTCTCTCCTTCTCTCTCTCTCTCTCTCTCTCTCTCTCTCTCTCTCACACACACACACACACACACTGATACACACACACACAAGAGTTATGTCAGACATTTTCATGAGCGGCCATTTCATCATGAATTAACACTTCCCCCTTTGTTTGTGTTTGGTTGGTTTTAATGTTTGTTTTTCTGTCTTCTCTTCTGTCTGTCTGTGTGTGTCATGCGTTTCTGGTGATTGTTTTTTTTGGGGGTAGTGGGGGTGTTTGTTTTTGTTTTTGATTAATGCATTTCATGTTTATGTTTATAAGCTTTTCTTGTATATGTACTAGCTGTAAGGGAGGTTCACTAGGTACTTTTGCTATTATCCTTCAGTAATAGTGTGTTTTCAAGCGCTCTCTCTGTGTCTGTCTCTGTCTCTCTCTGTCTCTCTTTCTCTCTGTCGCTGTGTCTCTCTGTCTTTGTTTCTCCCTGTCTCTCTCTCTCTCCTTCCACCCCATGTTTCTTTCTCTGAATCTCTGTCTCTGTCTGTCTGTCTGTCTGTCTCTGTCTCTCTCTCTCTCTCCATGTCTCCCCTGTCTCTCTTTCTCTCCCTGCTTCTCTCTTTCTCCCCCCCCCCCCCCCATCACAACTCGCTCTCTCTCTCTCTCTTTGTCTCACTCAGAGTTTTACCACTTGTCTCCAGTGAATGTAGACAGGATTCCTTACAAAAAGTCCACTTTGTATGAGTGTAGACAGGACTTGTGAAAAGTCCACTTTGTATGGGTGTAGACAGGACTTGTGAAAAGTCCACTTTGTATGGGTGTAGACAGGACTTGTGAAAAGTCCACTTTGTATGGGTGTAGACAGGACTTGTGAAAAGTCCACTTTGTATGGGTGTAGACAGGACTCGTGAAAAGTCCACTTTGTATGGGTGTAGACAGGACTTGTGAAAAGTCCACTTTGTATGGATGTAGACAGGACTCATGAAAAGTCTACTTTGTATGGGTGTAGACAGGACTTGTGAAAAGTCCACTTTGTATGGGTGTAGACAGGACTTGTGAAAAGTCCACTTTGTATGGGTGTAGACAGGACTTGTGAAAAGTCCACTTTGTATGGGTGTAGACAGGACTTGTGAAAAGTCCACTTTGTATGGGTGTAGACAGGACTTGTGAAAAGTCCACTTTGTATGGGTGTAGACAGGACTCATGAAAAGTCCACTTTGTATGGGTGTAGACAGGACTTGTGAAAAGTCCATTTTGTATGGGTGTAGACAGGACTTGTGAAAAGTCCACTTTGTATGGGTGTAGACAGGACTTGTGAAAAGTCCACTTTGTATGGGTGTAGACAGGACTTGTGAAAAGTCCACTTTGTATGGGTGTAGACAGGACTTGTGAAAAGTTCACTTTGTATGGGTGTAGACAGGACTCATGAAAAGTCCACTTTGTATGGGTGTAGACAGGACTTGTGAAAAGTCCACTTTGTATGGGTGTAGACAGGACTTGTGAAAAGTCCACTTTGTATGGGTGTAGACAGGACTTGTGAAAAGTCCACTTTGTATGGATGTAGACAGGACTCATGAAAAGTCCACTTTGTATGGGTGTAGACAGGACTTGTGAAAAGTCCACTTTGTATGGGTGTAGACAGGACTTGTGAAAAGTCCACTTTGTATGGATGTAGACAGGACTTGTGAAAAGTCCACTTTGTATGGGTGTAGACAGGACTCATGAAAAGTCCACTTTGTATGGGTGTAGACAGGACTTGTGAAAAGTCCACTTTGTATGGGTGTAGACAGGACTCATGAAAAGTCCACTTTGTATGGGTGTAGACAGGACTCATGAAAAGTCCACTTTGTATGGGTGTAGACAGGACTTGTGAAAAGTCCACTTTGTATGGATGTAGACAGGACTTGTGAAAAGTCCACTTTGTATGGGTGTAGACAGGACTCATGAAAAGTCCACTTTGTATGGGTGTAGACAGGACTTGTGAAAAGTCCACTTTGTATGGGTGTAGACAGGACTCATGAAAAGTCCACTTTGTATGGGTGTAGACAGGACTCATGAAAAGTCCACTTTGTATGGATGTAGACAGGACTTGTGAAAAGTCCACTTTGTATGGGTGTAGACAGGACTTGTGAAAAGTCCACTTTGTGTGGGTGTAGACAGGACTTGTGAAAAGTCCACTTACTGTGCATGGATGTCCACAGCTGTAAATCCACTTGTCTGCCAGTGGAGGGCATCGGCATGGAGTTTGTCCAAGAAAATTGGATTGTCTGACTCCATTAAGTTATGAGCTACAACAGTCACAACACCAGCCATACAAGAACCTTTTTGTCTGTCTGTTTGTTTGTTTGCTTGCTTGCTTGCTTGTTTGTTTGTTGACTCATTAACTTTCCCGATTTTTGTAGAAACGGTGTAACCGGGCTTGTTCTGTACAGAAAATGTTTGCACAGCAGATGTCTTGGTTTGAATGTGTTTACACATGTCTGGGAATATATGTGGATTATATGTTTATAGACAGGATATCTAGGGAGTGTGGATTATATGTTCACAGGCAGGATATCTAGGGAGTGTGGATTATGTGTTCACAGGCAGGATATCTAGGGAGTGTGGAGTATATGTTCACAGGCAGGATATCTAGGGAGTGTGGATTATATGTTCACAGGCAGGATATCTAGGGAGTGTGGATTATATGTTCACAGGCAGGATATCTAGGGAGTGTGGATTATATGTTCACAGGCAGGATATCTAGGGAGTGTGGATTATATGTTCACAGGCAGGATATCTAGGGAGTGTGGATTATATGTTCACAGGCAGGATATCTAGGTAGTGTGGATTATATGTTCATAGGCAGGATATCTAGGGAGTGTGGATTATATGTTCATAGGCAGGATATCTAGGGAGTATGGATATGTTCATAGGCAGGATATCTAGGGAGTATGGATATGTTCATAGACAGGATATCTAGGGAGTATGGATATGTTCATAGGCAGGATATCTAGGGAGTATGGATATGTTCATAGGCAGGATATCTAGGGAGTATGGATATGTTCATAGACAGGATATCTAGGGAGTATGGATTATATGTTCATAGACAGGATATCTAGGGAGTATGGATTATATGTTCATAGACAGGATATCTAGGGAGTGTGGATTATATGTTCATAGGATATGTAGGGAGTGTGGATTATATGTTCATAGACAGGATATCTAGGGAGTATGGATATGTTCATAGGCAGGATATCTAGGGAGTATGGATCATATGTTCATAGACAGGATATCTAGGGAGTATGGATTATATGTTCATAGGATATGTAGGGAGTGTGGATTATATTTCATAGACAGGATATGTAGGGAGTGTGGATTATATGTTCATAGACAGGATATCTAGGGAGTGTGGATTATATGTTCATAGACAGGATATCTAGGGAGTATGGATTATATGTTCATAGGATATCTAGGGAGTGTGGATTATATGTTCATAGACAGGATATGTAGGGAGTGTGGATTATATGTTCATAGACAGGATATCTAGGGAGTATGGATTATATGTTCATAGACAGGATATCTAGGGAGTGTGGATTATATGTTCATAGGCAGATATCTAGGGAATGTGGATTTTGTGTTCAAAGACAGGATATCTAGGGAGTGTAGATTATATGTTCACGGGCAGGATATCTAGGGAGTGTGGATTATATGTTCACAGGCAGGATATCTAGGGAGTGTGGATTTATATGTTCACAGGTAGGATATCTAGGGAGTGTGGATTATATGTTCACAGGCAGGATATCTAGGGAGTGTGGATTATATGTTCACAGGCAGGATATCTAGGGAGTGTGGATTATATGTTCACAGGCAGGATATCTAGGGAGTGTGGATTATATGTTCACAAGCAGGATATCTGGGGAGTGTGGATTATATGTTCACAGGCAGGATATCTAGGGAGTGTGGATTATATGTTCACAGGCAGGATATCTAGGGAGTGTGGATTATATGTTCACAGGCAGGATATCTAGGGAGTGTGGATTATATGTTCACAGGCAGGATATCTAGGGAGTGTGGATTATATGTTCACAGGCAGGATATCTAGGGAGTGTGGATTATATGTTCACAGGCAGGATAACTAGGGAGTGTGGATTATATGGTCACAGGCAGGATAACTAGGAGTGTGTACATCAGCAGAAATTTGCCAATTATCTAATGGAGTTGTTGATATATTCAATCACGATACTGGTTGAAAAAGGAGACAGACAGATATCACGTTGCTTGTCGTGTTATGTAATAATGTAACGGAACTCGGCAAATACTACCACGTCTGAAAATATGGTGACATAAGATTGTGCCGTGGGCTGTTTTCATGTTGGTTTGTTTGTTTGTTTGTTTGTTTTTGTTCGTCTGTGTGTTTTAAATGCCCGGTTTCCAGCTGAAATATCGATTTCCTGTCCTCTGTGTTCCTTCATCCCCAGTGACGTGGCTCTATCCAAAGAGAACAACAAACCTGTTTAGACAAAAATAATGAAATTGAGATGATGAAGCCAATCTATCATTCTTCTTTTTTACACTAAAATGAGCCCAGAAATTCGATTTTGTGCTTTTAAACCATTGTAACAGTCTCCCTTTTTTTTTTATCATAAACAATCACAGAGGGTGTACTTCTGAAAGTCACTGCTGTGACCTTGAAGAAGCTTTCAAGTTGAATAACCTTCTTGGTGGCATGGAGGACAGTGATGGAGTGTGAAGGTAATGACAACAGGTTCTGCGTCTTGTCTGAAGTTCCCGAGAAAGTTCTATTTACCCACCATCCTCACAAAGGGCTGCGTTTAGACAGGGCAGGGGGGGGGGGGGGGAGGTGTGACCTTGACACTTTATCTTTCCAACTTATCCATTTGTGATTCTTTAAAGTCCACACAGTTGACCAAACTTTGGTAAAGAGAGAAGTGTGACAGAACGTTTCAGACGTTTGAGTGCCACGAGGTTCCAGGGTTTGCTTACTATTTAGGCCTTCACTTTTCTCCTCAGTTTGACCATAAAATGGAATTGAACGTCCTGTCCTTTGGAAAGCGACAAAAAACGAGTCGGGTCTGTTGTATTCTAGCCTGTGCATCCTAAAAACCCTGCGGAAGTTGAAAATCGTGAACAGCAGGAAATTCAGCCGGCTGCCCTGGTATGAAATATTAATGAGAGAGGTTCATTTACTTCCCCTTCAAGGCCGTTAGTTTTCTTGTCTGTCCAAGTCTAAGTTTAAAAGAGGTGGAGCTGGCACTGTGGTGATGCGCGCTTAACGGGGAGAGCAGCATGAGTTTCACGTGGTAAATCCATTGTAACAGAGTGATATGAATAATTAGGAATAACGAAATGATAATGATAAGATCCATCGGTAAACAGCTGAGAAAATCTCGCATGATAATGATAAGATCCATCAGTAAACAGCTGAGAAAATCTCGCATGATAATGATAAGATCCATCAGTAAACAGCTGAGAAAATCTCGCATGATAATGATAAGATCCATCGGTAAACAGCTGAGAAAATCTCGCATGATAATGATAAGATCCATCGTAAACAACTGAGAAAATCTCGCATGATAATGATAAGATCCATCGGTAAACAGCTGAGAAAATCTCGCATGATAATGATAAGATCCATCGGTAAACAGCTGAGAAAATCTCGCATGATAATGATAAGATCCATCGGTAAACAGCTGAGAAAATCTCGCATGATAATGATAAGATCCATCAGTAAACAGCTGAGAAAATCTCGCATGATAATGATAAGATCCATCGGTAAACAGCTGAGAAAATCTCGCATGATAATGATAAGATCCATCGGTAAGCAGCTGAGAAAATCTCACATGATAATGATAAGATCCATCGGTAAACAGCTGAGAAAATCTCGCATGATAATGATAAGATCCATCGTAAACAGCTGAGAAAATCTCGCATGATAATGATAAGATCCATCGGTAAACAGCTGAGAAAATCTCGCATGATAATGATAAGATCCATCGGTAAACAGCTGAGAAAATCTCGCATGATAATGATAAGATCCATCGGTAAACAGCTGAGAAAATCTCGCATGATAATGATAAGATCCATCGGTAAACAGCTGAGAAAATCTCGCATGATAATGATAAGATCCATCGGTAAACAGCTGAGAAAATCTCGCATGATAATGATAAGATCCATCAGTAAACAGCTGAGAAAATCTCGCATGATAATGATAAGATCCATCGGTAAACAGCTGAGAAAATCTCGCATGATAATGATAAGATCCATCGGTAAGCAGCTGAGAAAATCTCACATGATAATGATAAGATCCATCGGTAAACAGCTGAGAAAATCTCGCATGATAATGATAAGATCCATCAGTAAACAGCTGAGAAAATCTCGCATGATAATGATAAGATCCATCGGTAAACAGCTGAGAAAATCTCGCATGATAATGATAAGATCCATCAGTAAACAGCTGAGAAAATCTCTGTTACATATTTTCGTTACAGAGACGCTTCTCTCTTAGGATGGAGATTAAACAAGATAAAAAAAA
>JAPXFY010000455.1:52500-57785 GCA_030674185.1 Monoplex corrugatus | reverse complement strand
GTGTGTATGTGTGTGTATATGTGTGTGTGTGAGTGTGTGTGTATGTGTGTGTGTGTGTGTGTGTGAGTGTGTGTATGTGTGTGTGTGTGTATGTATGTGTGTGTATGTGTTCGTGTGTGTGTTCGTTTGTTTTTTTTCTTTTAACGTCTTTTCACATAATGTGCTTTTAGACGAATGTGTATGTGTATGTGTGTGTGTGTGTGTGTGTGTGTGTGTGTGTGTGTGTGTGTGTGTATGTGTGTGTGTGTATGTGTGTGTGTGTATGTGTGTGTGTGTATGTGTGTGTGTGTGAGTAAGAGAGAGAGAGAGAGAGTGTGTGTGTGTGTGTATGTGTGTGTGCATGGTTTATGGGCAGGCTTTTGGTTCATGCCAATAATCAGTTTGGATCTTCTCTATATTGCTAGCGTGCATGCATGCATGCATCATCATCATCATCATCATCATCATCATCATCATCATCATCATCAGGTGCCTTGCCGCATGGCGTTGGCGATTATGAACTTCCATTTGTCTCTATCACTTGTTGCTTCAAGCATCTTTTCCACCCTCCTTGTCCCCAGCCACTCTACAAGTCCGTCTAGTATCTTCTTCTGGGTCTACCTGGTGCTCTCTTTCCCTCCAGCTTTCCCGTTGTGACCAGGTGCTCCAATTCCCCTTTCCTCATAAAATGGCCTACAAATGTTGCCTGTCTTTTCCTAATCTTCCTTATCAATGATCTTCTTGTGCCTGCCTCCATCAAGACTGTCTCGTTAGTTTTTCTTTGCTGTCCATGGAACTCTCAACATTCTTCTTAGAAACCACATCTCTTCTGCCTCAATCTTGTTCTGGCTTTGCTTGTTGACTGTCCGCGCGTATAACATTATCGGTTCTATATAACATTCCAGAACTCTCATCCTGATGTTAATTGATAGGCATTTACTGGAAAGAATGCTTTTCATCTTCTTGAATGTTGTTTTGGCTTGGCCGATTCTGCAGGCTATTTCTGATGTGCATCTGCCGTCTGGTGAAATGATAGTATCGTGCATACGTGTGGATTTGAAACAATGGGCAGACTAAGAAAGACCTGGAATGATGGCATTAGGGAATGAAAGAGACGTGGACATCACTCGCTATTTCCCCATTCACACCTCCCACCTGGCTGCTCACTGTCCATTCTTTCTCCCCGTCACACCTGTCATGGTACTATGGACAGGCAGAAGAACAGAAACGTGACACCAAGGTTTAACCCTTTGGCTCCCGCATCCTATCCACCAACTGCGAAAATGTAACTCTTTGACTCCTGTACCCCATCCACCAACTGCAAAAATTTAACCCTTTGACTCCTGCATCCTATCCACCAACTGCAAAAACTTAACCCTTTGACTCCTGCATCCTATCCACCAACTGCAAAAACTTAACCCTTTGACTCCTGCATCCTATCCACCAACTGCAAAAACTTAACCCTTTGACTCCTGCATCCTATCCACCAACTGCAAAAACTTAACCCTTTGACTCCCACATCCTATCCACCAACTGTAAAAACGCAACCCTTTGACTCCTGTACCCCATCCACCAACTACGAAAACGTAACCCTTTGACCCCTGCACCCTATCCACCAACAACAAAAAACTTAACCCTTTTACTTCCGCACCCTACCCACCAACTGAAAAAAATTAACCCTTTGACTCCCGCACCCTATCCACCAACTGCAAAAAATTAACCCTTTGACTCCCGCACCCTATCCACCAACTGAAAAACTTAACCCTTCCCTTCAGGAAGCTGGTGGTTAGGATGAGAGAATCGAAAGGTTAAGATTTTGCCCTGCTAGTATGGTTGACAATGTAGGATGCTGGTGGACAGGGTGAGGGAGTCAAAGGGTTAGGTTTTTGCCCTGCTAGTATGGTTGACAATGCAGGAAGCTGGTAAAGAGGGTGAAGAAATCAAAGGGTTAAATTTTTGCTATGCTAGCATGATTGACAATGCAGGATGCTGGTGGACAGGGTGCGGGAGTCAAAGGGTTAAGCTTTTGCTTTGCTAGCATGGTTGACAATGCAGGATGCTGGTGGACAGGGTGCAAGAGTCAAAGGGTTAAAATAGCACGTTGTGCACTTACCCCATGATGACTGGCCCAAGAGGTATTTCAGCAGGGAAGGACTTGTCCCCTTCTAGCATAAGGAAGGCAAGAGGAGGGCCGTTAGGAAAGGTAAGGGTTAAGTGAATGCCACGCTCCGGTATGCAGACAGGGGAAGGGAGGGGGTTGGTCAGAAAAGGGTGAGGGGGTTAATCCCCCCTGATCAAAGCAGAAGTAAAATGGTGGCAGGGACACCAGAGGCCTGTGCTCAATGAAGCAACACTGGACTGAGTGCAATGAGCAATAACACTCAGTCCCCACTGTCTCCGTCAGGGGGGTGGGGGTGAGGGGATTTGGGGGTTGTGTCATTAACAGGTTCCCGTCGCAAACAGGTCATCATCAACAAGTGCCTTGCCACATGGCACTGGCGATCATGGCCTTCCATCTGTTTCTATCCCTTGTTGCCGCAAGCATCTCTTCCACACTCTCTGTCTTAGCCACTCTGCAAGTCCGCCTAATATCTTCTCCCTGGGTCTACCCGGTGGTCTCTTTCCTTCCACCTTTCCTGTTGTGACCAGGCGCTCCAATTCCCCTTTCCTCATAAAATGGCCTACAAATATTGCCTGTCTTTTCCTAAATCTTTCTTGTCAATGATCTTCTTGTGTCTGCCTCCATCAAGACTGTTTCGTTTGTTTTCTTTGCTGTCCATTGAACTCTCAACATTCTTCTTAGAAACCACATCTCGGCTGCCTCAATCTTGTTCTGGCTTTGTTTGTTGACTGTCCACGCCTCACATCCCTACAACAGTATTGGTTTTATATAACATTCAAGAAGTCTCTTCCTGATGTTAATTGATAGGCATTTGTTGGTAAGAATGCTTTTCGTCTTCTTGAATGTTGTTTTGGCTTGGCTGATTCTGTCGGCTATTTCTGATGCGCATCTGCTGTCTGATGAAATGATCGTTCCCAGGTATTTTAACTTATCAACCTGTCTCAAGATTGTGCCGTTTGCTGTTATTTTGCATGAGGGGATTTCATGCAGACTGGTAACAAACCAAAACTCGTTAGTAGAAATTACGAATGATCCCCACGGCGTGAAGCCAGGTGGTTTTGTTTGATTGATTGGTTCAGTTTTTACGTAAGCACCCAATCTCAGGTGATATGGCCACGGGGATAACCATCCCAGGGAAGTGGGGGAAGGGGGAATTGTCTAATCCTACACTGACACCACCATAACAACAATGATGTTAAGATGGGACATCGAGAAGCCAGTTTTAATGTAGTGCACCCCGGGTTTCGAACACACAACCATTAGCTTGTGAATCCAATGCTCAACCAACTGAGCTAACGAGGCCCGCAAAAGCAAGGTGGCACATTGTTAGCATCCCTTACAGAGTCGGAGCTTAGCTCCTTGCGGTTCCTGGACTGCAGTGATCCTG
The DNA here is from genome assembly GCA_030674185.1 of Monoplex corrugatus. Classification (NCBI taxonomy): domain Eukaryota; kingdom Metazoa; phylum Mollusca; class Gastropoda; order Littorinimorpha; family Ranellidae; genus Monoplex; species Monoplex corrugatus. Next base: position 54,297 of record JAPXFY010000455.1, on the reverse strand, counting down.
TCTCCTGATAATACTAGGGAGTGCTTATTTCATGTTGGAAGTCTTTACCGAGCTTTTGTTTTTATAAACTTTTTAGCTATTTATACCTGTTTTGTGAATATACTAGAAATAGAAAGCAAAGGTAAGGGGCTGGAACTAAACAGCAGGAAGACTGAAGTCATGGTGATCAGTAAAAAACATGAAATCCCCTCATGTAAAATAACAGCAAATGGCACAACCTTGACACAGGTTGAGAAATTCAAATACCTGGGAACGATCATTTCATCAGACGGCAGATGCACATCAGAAATAGCCGGCAGAATCGGCCAAGCCAAAACAACATTCGGGAAGATGACAGGCATTCTTACCAACAAATGTCTATCAATTAACATCAGGAAGAGAGTTCTTGAATGTTATATAGAACCAATACTGTTGTACGGATGTGAGGCGTGGACAGTCAACAAACAAAGCCAGAACAAGATTGAGGCAGCCGAGATGTAGTTTCTAAGAAGAATGTTGAGAGTTCCATGGACAGCAAAGAAAACAAATGAGACAGTCTTGATGGAGGCAGACACAAGTAGGTCACTCATAAGGAAGATTAGGAAAAGACAAGCAACATTTATAGGCCATTTAATGAGGAAGGGGGATTTGGAGCACCTGGTCACAATGGGAAAGCTGGAGGGAAAGAGAGCACCGGGTAGACCCGGGGAGAAAATGCTGGACGGACTTGCAGAGTGGCTGGGGACGAGGGGGGTGGGAGAGATGCTAGGGGCAACGAGAGATAGAGACAGATGGAAGTCCATGATCGCCAACGCCATGCGGCAGGGCACCTGATGATGATGATGATGATACCTGTTTTGTCGCTTTAACATCAATTTTGATGTAGAAAAAGACGTGCCATAAATTTCTAAAATAATTGTTAATTAATTAATCTGACGTCAGATTTGCACAGTTAAACGTTTTGTTCAACTTCTAGAATAATTGCTGATTAATCTGACGTCAGATTTTGCACAGTTAAAAGTTTTGTTCCACTTCTAATATAATTGCTAATTAATTAATCTGACGTCAGATGTGCACAGTTAAACGATTTGTTCAACTTCTAATATAATTGCTAATTAATTAATCTGACGTCAGATTTGCACAGTTAAACGTTTTGTTCAACTTCTAAAATAATTGCTAATTAATTAATCTGACGTCAGATTTGCACAGTTAAACGTTTTGTTCAACTTCTAAAATAATTGCTAATTAATTAATCTGACGTCAGATTTGCACAGTTAAACGTTTTGTTCAACTTCTAATATAATTGCTAATTAATTAATCTGACGTCAGATTTGCACAGTTAAACGTTTTGTTCAACTTCTAAAATAATTGCTAATTAATTAATCTGACGTCAGATTTGCACAGTTAAACGTTTTGTTCAACTTCTAAAATAATTGCTAATTAATCTGACGTCAGATTTGCACAGTTGAACGTTTTGTTCAACTTCTAAAATAATTGCTAATTAATCTGACCTCAGATTTGCACAGTTGAACGTTTTGTTCAACTTCTAAAATAATTGCTAATTAATCTGACGTCAGATTTGCACAGTTAAACGTTTTGTTCAACTTCTAAAATAATTGCTAATTAATCTGACGTCAGATTTGCACAGTTGAACGTTTTGTTCAACTTCTAAAATAATTGCTAATTAATCTGACGTCAGATTTGCACAGTTAAACGTTTTGTTCAACTTCTAAAATAATTGCTAATTAATCTGACGTCAGATTTGTACAGTTAAACGTTTTGTTCAACTTCTAAAATAATTGCTAATTAATTAATCTG
>JAPXFY010000455.1:45000-50000 GCA_030674185.1 Monoplex corrugatus | reverse complement strand
AGAAAGTTGAGAGGTCCATGGACAGAAAAGAAAACAAACGAGACAGTCTTGATGAGGCAGACACAAGAAGATCACTCATAAGGAAGATTAGGAAAAGACAGGCAACATTTATAGGCCATTTTATGAGGAAGGGGATTTGGAGCACCTGGTCACAACGGAAAAGCTGGAGGGAAAGAGAGCACCAGGTAGACCCAGGGAGAGAATGCTGTCGGACTTGCAGAGTGGCTGGGGACGAGGGGGGGGGAGATGCTAGGCAACAATATAGAGCAGATGGAATCCAGATCGCTAACGCTGCAGCAGACATGATATAGGCTTGTTCCCACAGACATCAATATGATTTTACACTTGTTCCCACAGACATCAATATTGGCTTGTTCCCACAGACATCAATTGATCTTAGCACTTGTTCTCACAGACATCAATATTGATCTTGTACCTTGTTCATCCCTGACATCAATATCACTTGTTCTACAGACATCAATATATCTTGTTCTTTCCACAGACATCAATGATCAACTTGTTCCCCACAGACATCAATATTGATCTTTACACTTGTTCTCACAGACATCAATGATCTTTCACTTGTTCTAACAGACATCAATATTGACTTTACACTTGTTCTCCACAGACATCAATTGATCTAACTTGTTCTCCACAGACATCAATAGTCACACTTGTTCTCCACAGACATCATATTGATCTTTACACTTGTTCTCCACAGACATCAATATTGATCTTTACACTTGTTCTCCACAGACATCAATATGATCTTTACACTTGTTCTCCCACAACATCAATTGATCTTTAACTTGTTCTCCACAGACATCAATATATTTTCACTTGTTCTAACAGACATCAATATTATCTTACACTTGTTCTCCACAGAATCAATATTGATCTTTACACTTGTTCTCACAGACATCAATATTATCTTGTTGTCTACATACAACAAATTACTCAGTTGTTCTCTACGGATATAATGATCACCTTTTCTCTACAGACATCAATATTGATCTTTTGACTCGTTCCATAGACATCAATATCAGGCTTGTTCTCCACAGACATCAATATCAGTCTTGTTCTCACAGACATCAATATCAGGCTTGTTCTCCACAGACATCAATATCAGCTTGTTCTATAAGACATCAATACAGGTTTTCTACAGACATCAATATCAGGCTTGTTCTATACAGAATCAATATCAGGTTTCATACAGACATCATATCAGTGTTCTCACAGACATCAATATCAGGCTTGTTCTACACAGACATCAATATCAGGCTTGTTCTCCACAGACATCAATATCAGGCTTGTTCTATCAGACATCAATATCAGGCTTGTTTTACAGACATCAATATCAGGCTTGTTCTATACAGACATCAATATCAGTTGTTCTCCACAACATCAATACAGGCTTGTTCTACAGACATCAATATCAGGCTTGTTCTATACAGACATCAATATCAGGCTTGTTCATACAGACATCAATATCAGCTTGTTCTTACAGACATCAATATCAGGCTTGTTCTAACAGACATCAATATCAGGCTTGTTCTCCACAGACATCAATATCAGCTTGTTCTACAGACATCAATATCAGCTTGTTCTCCAGACATCAATATCAGGCTTGTTCTATACAGACATCAATCAGGCTTGTCTAACAGACATCAATATCAGCTTGTTCTTACAGACATCAATATCAGGCTTGTTCTACAGACATCAATATCAGGCTTGTTTACAGACATCAATATCAGCTGTTCTACAGACATCAATATCAGGCTTGTTCTATACAGACATCAATATCAGGCTGTTCTATACAGACATCAATATCAGGCTTGTTCTAACAGACATCAATATCAGGCTTGTTTACAACATCAATATCAGGCTTGTTCTAACAGACATCAATATCAGGCTGTTCTATACAGACATCAATATCAGGCTTGTTCTTACAGACATCAATATCAGGCTTGTTCTAACAGACATCAATATCAGCTTGTTCTATACAGACATCAATATCAGGCTGTTCTCCACAGACATCAATATCAGCTTGTTCTATACAGACATCAATATCAGGCTTGTTCTCACAGACATCAATATCAGGCTTGTTCTATACAGACATCAATATCAGGCTTGTTCTCATCAGACATCAATATCAGGCTTGTTCTCCACAGACATCAATATCAGCTTGTTCTAACAGACATCAATATCAGGCTTGTTCTACAACATCAATATCAGGCTTGTTCTATACAGACATCAATATCAGGCTTGTTCTACAGACATCAATATCAGGCTTGTTCTACAGACATACTAGACATCAATATAGTTGTTCACAGACATCAATCGCTGTTAAAACACATACAGCTTGTCACAGACTCATAAGTGTTACAGATCATATCAGCTGTTTCAAGAATCAATATCGCTTGTTCAGACAATCAGTGTTTAGCACATATCAGTGTCAATATCAGTGTCACAACTAAGTTGTCTCAACTCATCGGTTCTCAGACCATTGGCTTTCTAAATCATACGTGTTCACAACACATTCAGCTTTAACAACAATACAGCTTGTCACAGACAACGTTTCTCTATTGTGTTCTAACACTCAATCAGTTGTTTACAGAATCAATATATTTAATCATATAGCTTGTCTAAGACACATATGTGTTCACAACTCAAATCGTTTTTTAACATTGTTTCAGAATATAGTTTTACAAATCAATCAGTTGTTCTCACAACACATAAGGCTGTCTTACCATCAATCGCTCACAGACTCAATATCGTGTCTAACAGAATCAATATAGCTGTTTAACACACAATATCAGTGTTCAACACAATATAGGCTTTCACAACCATACGCTTTCACAGCATCAAGGCGTTTACACTCATATCAGTGTCTACATAATAGGTGTTTATAACTCAATATCGCTTGTTAAACTCAATATGGCTGTTTACAATCATATCAGGTTGTTCTCACAGACATATAAGTGTCTACAGATCAATATCGGCTTGTTACAGACATCAAAGGTGTCACAACATCAGCTTGTCAAACATCAATATCAGTGTCAAGACATCATAAGGATGACTAACGGGTTCATAAGATCATATCAGGCTTCTACAGACAATAGCTGTTCAACAAACTTCTCAACAATATCGGTGTCTTAACACAATACAGCTTTACAGACACATACAGTGTTAACAAATAAGCTGTTACAACAAATAAGTTGTTATAAGCATCAATCAGGCTTTTCACACATCATCGTTTAAGACTCTATCAGTTTCTAAACATAATATAGCTTGTATACAACATTCAGTTCTACAAATCATACAGTTGTCTCAATCAATATCAGCTTTTCTCAGATCATATCGTGTTCTACAAATCATACAGTTGTTTAAGACACATCAGCTGTTATAAACATATCGCTGTTCACAACTCTATCAGTTCTTATTTACAGTCATATCAGGTTCTCTCTGTTGTTCAGACATCAATCAGTTGTCTATACAGACTCATTCAGTTGTCTATACAGTCATGGTTCAATCATAGCTGTTCAGACTATCAGCTTTCACGAATCAAAGTGTTCACACATCAATGTCATAGAATCAATTAGGTTGTTCTCCAACTCAATATCGCTTGTTCTACAAATCTTTTCCATCATACAGCTGTTCTCGCATAATACAGGTTGTTATAAAATCATCAGGCTTGTCTCAAACATATCAGTTTCTCCAACATCATTCAGCTGTTCAGACATCATATCAGCTTGTTCTACAGACAAATATCAGCTGTTCTTCAGACATCAATATCGTTGTTCTCAAACATCATATCAGGCTTGTTCTAACACAATCGGCTTGTTCAACAACATCATATAGTTGTTTCACGAATCAATCGCTTGTTCTCAGACATCAAACAGCTGTCTACAGACATCAATATCAGTGTTCTACAGACATCAATATCAGGCTTGTTCTCAGACACAATTCGGCTTTTTAAGACATCATATCGCTTGTTCTCTACGCATCAAATCAGGCTGTTCTCACAGAATCAATATCAGGCTTGTTCTACACAGACATCAATATGGTTTTCTATACAGACATCAATATCAGGCTTGTTCTACAGACATCAATATCAGGCTTTCTATACAGAATCATATACTTGTTCTAACAACATCAATATCAGGCTTGTTCTAACAGACATCAATATCAGGCTTGTTCATACAACATCAATTCAGGCTTGTTCTACAGAAATATAGGCTTGTTCTAACAACACAATAGGCTTGTTCTAACAGACCAATACATTGTCTACACAAAATATATCAGCTAGTTCTATCAGACATCAATAAGGCTTGTTCTCCACAGACATCAATATCAGGCTTGTTCTATACAGACTCATATAGCTTGTTTTTCAAACAGCTTCATATCAAGGCTTGTTCTCACAACATCAATATAGTTCTATACAAACATCAATATCAGGCTTGTTCTCCACAGACATCAATATCAGGCTTTTTCTATACAGACATCAATATCAGGCTTGTTCTCCACAGACATCAATATCGGACTTGTCTCCACAAACATCAATATCAGGCTTGTTCTCCACAGACATCAATATCAGGCTTGTTCTATACAGACATCAATATCAGGCTTGTTCTATACAAACATCAATATCAGGCTTGTTCTCCACAGACATCAATATGAGGCTTGTTCTCCACAAACATCAATATCAGGCTTGTTCTCCACAAACATCAATATCAGGCTTGTTCTCCACAGACATCAATATTAGGCTTGTTCTATACAAACATCAATATCAGCTTGTTCTCCACAAACATCAATATCAGGCTTGTTCTCCACAGACATCTATATCAGGCTTGTTCTATACAAACATCAATATCAGGCTTGTTCTATACAAACATCAATATCAGGCTTGTTCTATACAGACATCAATATCAGGCTTGTTCTATACAGACATCAATATCAGGCTTGTTCTATACAGACATCAATATCAGGTTTGTTCTCCA
>JAPXFY010000455.1:37500-40000 GCA_030674185.1 Monoplex corrugatus | reverse complement strand
GAAGAGAAGGGCATTCTCCCAGCTGCCATGGCATAAAGTACTGAACAGATAGGTTCATTTCCCAAGTCCCGACCCTCGAAGGCCAGTCAACCTTCTTGCCTTTCTGAAGTCTTGGTTAAAAAAAACTGGGTGGCGCTGAACCGCGGCGATGAGCGCTCAACGGGGAAAGCAGCCCGAGTTTCACATGATAAAATCCATTGTTACCACCAAAACAAAAAAGAAATACAGATATGTATAAAAGTGGCAAGAAACTGTGGAGAGAGCCGGACAGCAGAAGGTCCTCAGAGGAGAAACCCCCGTCAAGCAGGCTACTTCGACTGAAGTAACAGCTGAGCTCTCACTGAGGACGGGCTACTTCGATCATAGTAACAGACGGTCTAGGGTATATAACTCCCTCTACTTTTGTTATGCTAATGATTTAGTAGTTGGCAGTTGCTTCCCTTGTGGAAGGAACTTCCGTTGAACGCTTCAGCTACGTTTTGCCGGTTTCTTTGTCTAAAATCGATGGAAAATGGCTCAAAAGTGACAGTTCTCAGTGATTTCACTGTGGCAGCCCTAGGCCAGCAGGAGAGCTCAGCTGTGGCAAGTGCAGTCACAATAGAGTTAACTCCTGACACAGTAAGGGGGCCGGGCCACATCCAGGTCATGACTCCTGGATGGCCCTCTGGGAATCACGACCTGGATGCAGCCTGGCCCCATTAGATATATGAAAAAAACATTTTTGCCAGTAAAACCGGTGTGAAGAATCCCCGAGTAACTTTTTTTCACCTTTTTTGTTTGTTTTTGATACATTTTTTTAACAGTGAATAGACATTAACAAACAATATAGTAACAAAAAGTAATTTCAATTCATACACATAAGAGGAACTTTTTTGACATTTGACAACAACAACAACAACAACAACAAAAACAACAAACAAACAAACAAACAAATAAACAAAAAAACAACAACATATTTCATACATGGGAGATTTCAAAGTGAATATCAAGATTTCAAACATGTCATAAAGATAAAGTTGTTCCCTATTAAGAAATCAGTAGTTTATATTTATTCCATTTAGCATTAAAAGACAGACAAATGAAAGTCGTCCACTCTGGCATTACACTGTTCAATTCTGAATCTTATACGGTTTTGAAAAGTACGTATATTCGAAACGCATTTGTCAATCCTAGTGTAACTTATTCTTCACACACCTGCATCAAAATCCTCCTTTGAACAACACAGCCCGCCATAGTTTATAACCTGACACTAATTCAAAGTGAAACACACTCTCTCGGTAATCTCTATCACGGAACGAAACTTTATTTTACAACGGTATGGTTATCACGACGTCGGCCAACGTATAGTATTATCTGTGCCGTGGTTGGTTTACGTGTGTTGTGAAATGAAAGGAAAATCAAACTTCACAGCGGTAATGACACCAGCGCCAAAGCCAACCAATATACCCCCTGCTGGTCTGCTTGGCTGCTTAACCTGTTCACTGCCTCACCCTATCCACCAGCTACCGATAGGAGTGAAAGGGTTACAGTAAGTAGCTTTTTTTCACTGAGAGACAGGTTCAGCCAGGTAGCCATTACAGAAAATAGTCCTGTAACCAATCGCCGTGGTGTAAGTGGTTAGCGTAAACGGAATACCGATTGGAAGGTTCGTCATCATCATCATCATCGTCATCATCATCATCATCATCATCGTCGTCGTCGTCGTCGTCGTCATCACCATCATCATCATCATCATCACTACCACCACCACCATCATCATCATCACCATCATCGTCGTCGCCGTTGTCGTCGTCGTCGTCGTCATCATCATCATCATCATCATCATCATCATCATCATCATCATCATCATCAGCATCAGCATCATCATCAACATCACCACCACCACCACCAACAACATCATCATCATCACCATCATCATCATCATGTGCCATGCTGCATGGCGTTGGCGATCACGGCCCTCCATGTGCATCTATCCCTTGTTGCCTCAAGCACATCTTCCACCCTCTCTGTCCCCAGCCATCCTGCAAAAGTCCGTTTCAACATTTTCTCCCAGGGTCTACCTGGTGTTGGAAGGTTGTGGGTTCGAATCCCCATCAGGCCCTTCAAAAAATCATTCTGGGATTTCTTCGGCTCTAACCGGCTCCCACCCACAGTTGAGCATGCTATGGGCTCATTGGGAAGGCTGGGACCACACAGTCGAGTCTCATCCACTTTCAGGGATGCGTCATTGAGGGTGTTATTTCAATTTTCTCACCAACACCGCAGGAGTCGGTATCTTTCGGGTGTGGTCGACTCCAGGATCTACTATGATAGTAAGCATAGAGTACAGCCCTGTCCAGTAGTCTTCTTGGATAGAATTCCATAGCGTCATGATTATCATCCTCATAGACATCATCATCCTCATAGACATCATCGTCATCTTCACATTGTAAAAACTGTGCCAGAGTCTGCGGCCATCAAGATGGAGTAGAAAATGGGGGGGGGGGGGGGGGGAGAGGGC
>JAPXFY010000455.1:22500-25000 GCA_030674185.1 Monoplex corrugatus | reverse complement strand
GGTTGGTAGTGTGGGAGGTTTAGGTGTGTGTGGGAGGTTGGTAGTGTGGAGGTTGTTGTGGAGGTTGGTAGTGTGGAGGTTGGTAGTGTGGGAGGTTGGTAGTGTGGAGGTTGGGTTAGTGTGGGAGTTGGTAGTGTGTGGAGGGTTGGTAGTGTGGGAGGTTGGTAGTGTGGGGAGTGGAGGTTGGTAGTGTGGGAGGTTGGTAGTGTGGAGGTTGGTAGTGTGGGAGGTTGGATGGTAGTGTGGAGGTTGGTAGTGTGGGAGGTTGGTAGTGTGGGAGGTTGGTAGTGTGGGAGGTTGTAGTGTGGGAGGTTGGTAGTGTGGAGGTTGGTAGTGTGGGAGGTTGGTTAGTGTGGGAGGTTGGTAGTGTGGGAGGTTGGTAGTGTGGGAGGTTGGTAGTGTGGGAGGTTGGTAGTGTGGGAGGTTGGTAGTGTGGGAGGTTGGTAGTGTGGGAGGTTGGTAGTGTGGGAGGTTGGTAGTGTGGGAGGTTGGTAGTGTGGAGGTTGGTAGTGTGGGAGGTTGGTAGTGTGGAGGTTGGTAGTGTGGGAGTTGGTGAGTTGGGAGGTTGGTAGTGTGGGAGGTTGGTAGTGTGGGAGGTTGGTAGTGTGGGAGGTTGGTAGTGTGGAGGTTGGTAGTGTGGGAGGTTGGTAGTGTGGGAGGTTGGTAGTGTGGGAGGTTGGTAGTGTGGGAGGTTGGTAGTGTGGGAGGTTGATAGTGTGGGAGGTTGGTAGTGTGGAGGTTGGTAGTGTGGGAGGTTGGTAGTGTGTGGAGGTTGGTAGTGTGGGAGGTTGGTAGTGTGGGAGGTTGGTAGTGTGGGAGGTTGGTAGTGTGTGGGAGGTTGGTAGTGTGGGAGGTTGGTAGTGTGGGAGGTTGGTAGTGTGGGAGGTTGATAGCTGTTTTCTCTGACATGCACGCAGACATGGCACCACATTTATAATCATTAGGGACACTAGTGTGGTCTGTGGGCGGTTGGCGGGAGCATGTCTTTGGCTGGGCGGAGGTACGACTTGAGTTTGGGCTTAGAGTTAGCTTAGGCAGGAGCCCAACTCGTGATTAGGTTAGGCAACGAGCACTCAGGAGTGTAACACTTCTGAATTGCCGTTGTTCTCAAATGAATGGGGATGAATGAGTTGTGACTCGTCTGTACTGTTTTGTTAAGTGTTGGAGTTAAAAAAAAATTGTAAAGCTGTTCCACTCTTTTTCTCAGTGTTGATATTTACTTTGGTCTGAATCAGCAAACGCAGTAACCGACTACAGTCCGTATTTTACCGATTCAAAACACTGAATACCAACTGTGATTTAACCTGTCCTTACACAAAACCGAACAAAAATTCATTGTACCGTTTATAGGAAGGGCAATTAAAATTGATAGAACAAGCCTACTGATTTCTTTTTTTTTTTGTCTGTACCAGTTGCTAGTACCGGCTGGGAAAAAATCTAGCGCGATCGCTGTCTGATGATAATCAGTGTGTCATGATTATGATTGTTGATTCATATGAGTGACGTTTGGGTATAGGTCACGAAGTTGACCAATATTACCAGTTTTGGGGCTAAGCTTAGTTCTCAGCTTATAAGAGGGATTGGATTCTGGAACGCCAGGCCTATTTGTGTTTTCCAAACCATTATCAGAGTGTTCACGGTAGGTCGCGTTATTGTCCAGCGGAGTGAGTGTTTAACCATCCGCTTTATTACGTATGTCTGGAAGTTCTGGGGAGGAGAGATTAGTTAGTCTTAGGTCAGCTGAGGAATCCCGACAGTACCATGGCGTCTAAGGAAACAGATATGGAGTTGGTGGAAAAGTTTAAACAGATGGGTGAGACTGTAGGCATGCAAGGTGAGACGTTGGCTAAGTTCGTAGTGAGGAGTGTGAAGGCGACCAAGGAAGAGCGACAACGGGAGGCGATAAAGGAAGCTGAGCTACAGCTGATAAGGGATCGGAACGCTGCTGAGAATGAGCGGAGAGCTAGAGAAAAGGCTGCTGAGAGACATCGGATAGAGAGGGAAGAGGAGCTGGAAGCCAGAGAGGATGCTGCTGAGAGGGACCGGCAAAGGAAACAAGAGGCGGAAATAGAGTATCTGAGGAAGAAGTCTGAAAATGGATCTATTGAAGGATGATGATGATGTAGACCAGTAGCCTACCTACGTCATTTTGAACAGGTTGCTGAGCTCTGTGGATGGGAAAAGTCGTCATGGACTGGTAGGATTGTGTCAGTAGTTAGAGATAAGGATTGGGAAGCTGTCTTGAGGATTATGAGAAGGTCAAGGAAACTCTGTTAGCGTTCTTCCAGTTAGATGCAGATGCCTATCGCATGAAGTTCCGGGAGATGAGGAAGGAGGCTGCCGAGACTTTTGCTCAGCTACTTGACCGATTGAGGTCTTGCTTTATGCAGTGGTGTAAGTCTGCTGGCAAGGACGAGGGAAAGGCTGAGGAGGTCGTCGACCTTATGCTGCAGGAGCAGTTATACATGACGTTAACGTATGACATATATCTTAAGGTTAA
>JAPXFY010000455.1:2500-5000 GCA_030674185.1 Monoplex corrugatus | reverse complement strand
AACTAACAAGAAAGCAAACAAACAAACAGACAGACAAACAAACAAACAAATAAACAAACAAAAAATAATAAACAAAATAACAAATAAACAAATAAATAAATAACAAACACACAAATAAATAGATAAATAAACAATAAATAAATTCAAGAATAATGAATCAAAAAATAACTATTAAACAAATAAAACATAAAGAAAGAGAGAAAGAAAGAAAGAAAAAAGAAAGAAAGAAAGAAAGAAAAGAAAGAAAGAAAGAAAAAAGAAAGAAAGACAAAAATAAAGGAATAGATAAATAAATATATATAAAAATACATAAATATATATATAAAATGACAAATCTTCATCACTTCCTCAAATCATCCTTCTCTTCTTTCATATAAACACAGAAGTATGTGAATAAATAAACAAATGAATACATAAATACACAAATAAAAAATAAATAGAGAAATAAATGACTGATTGAATGAATAAATAAATAAATCAATAACTAATCAAATAAATAGATAAGTAAATAAATAAACAATAAACAACTGAACACTTGAACAAAACATAAATAAATGAGTAAATACATAAATAAATACATAAATGAAAAATACATAAGTAAAGAATTGCATAAAAATGAAAATGAATAAATAAGTAAATACACAAATAGATGAATGCATAAATACATGAATAAGCAAACGAACAAACAAACAAATAAATAAATGAGTAAAAAAATAATAGATAAATGAATACATAAATAAATAGATAAATAAATAAATAAGTGAATAAAGAATTGAATAATGAATGAATGAATGAATGAATAAATAAATAAACAAATAAATAACTCAACAAATAAACAAATAACAAAACTATAGAAACAAATAAATGAATAATAATAAATAATAATTACAATATTTATATAGCGCAATATCTCGATAAAATCAAATCTAAGCGCTGAACATAAACTTACGAACGCGCGCACACACACGCACACACACACTTACACATGGCTATAAATGGGGAAAAAGAATAAAAGCAATGGAAAATTATAGAGAGCATATTATATACAAATATACATTACAATGCGATTCCCCTCCAAGCGGAGACAGGCTACAGAGGGGGGTTGAGTGAGGTCAGGATTTTATGCAGAGGAGAAAAGGTGAGTTTTGAGAGCGGACATGAAGGAGACAAAAGTAGGTTGCTGACGGACAGAGAGAGGAAGTTTGTTCCAGGAAAGTGGACCAGAAACAGAGAAGGCTCGTGGACCATAGGTATTGAGCTTGGTGCGTGGAAAGCGAAAAGTCAGAGGATAGGAGGCAGAGCGGAGGGTACGTGAGGGAACATAGATCTCAAGAAGGCTTGACAGGTAATCGGGGGCTGCGTTATTGAGGCTTTTGTAGCACATGGTGTCTAGTTTGTACTGTATGCGCTTTGATACAGGGAGCCAGTGAAGTTGTGCCAGGAGAGGAGATATGTGGTCAGCTTTTTTCTTTTTGAGTACAAGGCGTACAGCATTGTTTTGAATGCGCTGTAGGATGTGAATGGTGGAGGCAGGAAGACCAGACAGGAGTGAATTGCAATAGTCAATGCGAGACATTATGAAGGAGAGAACGAGTTTTGCAGTTGTTTCCACAGAGAGATACTTCCTGATCAAGCTTATACGATGGAGGTGATAGTAGCAAGATCTGGCAGTTTGAGAAACAAAGTTGTTCATGGAGAGGGTAGAGTCAATGCAGACACCAAGGTTTTTAGCTGAATCAGAAATTGGGACTGATGTGTTACATAATGGGAGAGAAAGAGGAGGCAGCTGAGAAAGTTTCTGACGGGTGCCAATGAGGATAGCTTCTGTCTTGTCGTCATTAAGCTGAAGTTTGTTGAACGTCATCCAGTTCTTAATGTCCGAGTAACACTCAGTGGTGCGAGTCAAGAGGCGCTGTATATTGTCTGGTGTGTCACTGTCTAGAAGTTGGGTGTCATCAGCATAGAAGTGGTGTTTTATAGAGTGGGAGTTGATGATGGTGGACAGGGGGGAGGTGTAAAGAGTGAAAAGAACAGGGCCAAGGACAGATCCTTGTGGAACACCACAGGTCAGGCATGCAGGTTGAGAGTAAGTGCCATTAATGAGAACAGTTTGTTTTCTGTTTGACAGATATGAAGTGAAAAAGGAGAGAGCAATGTCAGAGATGCCAAAAGTATGATGAAGTCTAGAAAGGAGAATACCATGATGAATGGTATCAAAGGCTGCAGACAGATCAAGGAGTGTGAGGAGAGAGACTTTGCCAGTATCAGTTGCAAGGAGGAGATTGTTGAGAATGTGTAGCAGGGCAGTTTCAGTGCTATGGCACTGGCGGTAGGCTGACTGGAAAGGATTGAGAAGATTGTTGGCAGACAGGTGAGAGTTCAGTGGTCGAGGACAACTTTTTCAAGCAGGTTTGACAAGAAAGAGAGATTAGAGATAGGCCGGTAATTTTTCAGTTCATTTGGGTCTAAATTGTATTTCTTGAGGAGAGGGTGAACAATA
>JAPXFY010004554.1:0-12500 GCA_030674185.1 Monoplex corrugatus | reverse complement strand
TGGTATTCTAATCTTTCATTTGGACCGCATCACACCTTTAATCATTAGATATTAAGCTTGCATTAAAGAAAGTTCAGGCCAAGTCAAAGTGCGACAAACCGCCAAAATGACCGCCATCTTGCCGGGATGTACAATCAAATATTTAAAATCTGACTTAGAATACATAATTACATTTACATTTTTGCTCCTTTTATATACAGAAATGATATTGCAATAAAATATTGCTAAGCAGTAAAGTATTCGAAGAGATCTTGGCATTCCGTATTGTGGTCGAACTATTCGTGTCCAAATTGGGGTCATTTGTGTTTTCTATTGCCTGTTCACCGATCAATTTCTGCACTGAAAGATTGATTTACCTATTCAAAGTATGTCCACATAAACTTATCGATTATCGTGTATTCACTCATTGGTTTGATATTTTTCATAGACTAATATTGATTGATTAAATACGTAAAAATACGGCTAAAATCCCTTTCAGCAAAGTGTAAACATTGACTTAAATCACTTATAGTTTCGATCTGTGTGAATGTTGTGCAAAATGATGTAGAATACAACAATCTGTATGCTGTGTAGAATTTTCTGATATATGATATGTTGGTATTTGTTATGTGGACGGCAAGATAAGCACCGCTGACTTGCTCAAAGAAACACAAATTTGGCCCCTAAGGGGTTCCAGAGAGTCGTTTTGCCTGCGGGCTCGCGGTGCGGTCAATGCGGTTCACATGCGGAATATATAAGCGGATGAGTGCAAGTGCCATGTATGCCTTTCTCCTCTGGTCTTGAACGGTTGGGTCAGAATAAAGAGAGAAACATCATCTCTGTCTTCCCTGGGTCTTCTTCGTCAGGCTGCATTACCATCTGCGCTCTTCTGCTCTTTTGCCTCCTTCTTCACCTTCACCCTTACCACCACTCCATCACAATGATATTATTTCTTTTCGACCGACCCTCAAGATCATCAGTTTTTCTTTCCATTTGGTCAAGTCTGTCCTTTAGTACTGTATTCTCTGCTTAAAGAGAGTCATTTTCTCTTGTCAGATTGCGAACAGAGTCACTCATATCATGCATTTCGTTTTTTAAATCACTGACAGTTTCATGTAGATTTTTCAGTTCAGTTTTCATATCATCGAACTTAGTATGCATACACGAAATCGAAGACATAATGTCCTTCAATGTTGGGTCACTGGATAGTCCCTCACCTGATGCTGAGCGGTCGTGGTCCATGAGTGAAGGTCGGTCAGCACTGGCACGTCGTGTGGAACCATCACTGGTCAGTCGAGCCTGTTTCAACGCACTGCTCTGGCTGGACCTAGGCCCGGGGTTTGGCTCCACGTCGCCACAACGCAGTAACAAATCACTGTAGAAAATTGAAGTAAGGACCAGCCCTACCATGACACCGGCTACACGGATCCTAGCTGTCAACACACGTAGAGTCATGGCTAACTGAAAATTAGCCCACTTGGCCTTGAAATTTATGTAAATGGCGAGAAATCCACCACACTGTACCCTAAAGTCTACACCTGCCAGAGGCATGGTGACTTAACATCAGTTTTCTGACGTCAGACTTAGTGAGGTACTCCATAATTAACGCAAATTGGTTACTTGGGTGCAGAGAGACCCATGCCACACAAAAGCTTCTAGACATTTCCATAATTCAAATTTTGTTTAGAAAAGAAAACGCAGAATTTGTTTCATACGATTACTGAGGCTGGATGTGTCAAGGTTGTGCCATTTGCTGTTACTTTGCATGAGGGGATTTTATGTTTTTACTGATCACTATGACTTCAGTCTTCCTGCTGTTTAGTTCCAGCCCCTTACCTTTGCTTTCTATTTTTAGTATATTCACAAGGTTTTGTAGGTCCCTTTCATTTTCTGCAATTAGCACGGTGTCATCTGCGTATCGAACGTTGTTTATCATTTTCCCTCCAACCTTTAGTCCAGGGTCTTCTTCTAGGTTTCTCATGATGTTTTCGCTGTAAAGTGAAAACAGATCTGGTGACAAAACACAACCCTGTCTGACTCCTCTTGTGATGTTTTGGAAAGAGCTTACATTGTTTTCTATTGTCATTGCAGCTGTTTGTTCTCAGTACATATTTCTGATTATTCGTAGATCTTTTCCATCAACATTGAGTCTCTCCAGTTGGTTGATCAATTCATCATGTCTTACCCGATACATACATACAAACATACATACATACACACACATGCACAAACACACACATACGCACAAACGCACACAGACATGCACACACAAACACACACACACACACACACACACACACACACACACACACACACACACATTCACACTCACACATATATACACGCGGGCGCACGTGCGCCGTCTCTCTCTCTCTCTCTTCCTTTCTTGCATGAGTGCAATGCGTGCGAGATCAGTTTGAAGGCTTCTGTCCGCGTGTGCTTGCGCGTGCGCTTGCAAATGTATGTGTGCGCTTATGCTTGACCGAGGTTTTGTTTATTTGTCTTCTGATCGAATGCTCGCCTGTAAAATATATATATAGATTTTTTTTTCGCTAATAGCAAACCTCTTTGGATAAAGGAATGCACTGAGGAGAAATAAGATCAATACATTTATTTCTCATGTACGGCAAGGTAAAAAATACTGAACATCGAAATGGGTAATAAAGAGAGAGAGAGAGGGGAGAGAGAGAGAGAGAGAGAGAGAGAGAGAGAGAGAGAGAGAAAGCCAGCCAGCCAGAGACAGAGAGAGACAGAGAAGGAGAGACAGAGAAAAGGGAGAGACAGAGACAGACAGAGACAGAGTAGAGGGAGAAGGGAGAGATAGAGAAGGAGGGATGGAGAGAGAGAAGGACAAAGACAAACGCGGAGAAGAGAGAGAGAGACCCGTCTGAGAGCGTTGAAGCGGAACGACCCCTCCGTATGCGAGCTTCAAGTGTCTGGTATGTTGGGGACCTACGTGCATTCAGCTGCCTAGTGGCTGCCATGTTGGGGACCTACGTGTGCACTCAGCTGCCTAATGGCTGCCATGTTGGTGACGTACGTGCACTCAGCTGCCTGTTGTTTACACAATGTAAATGGGTGTAGGACAGAGGGAAAAGCCAACTGTACCGTTAAAATATTGTTTAAAAAGAAATAGGCCTATCGTTGACAGATTACAAACAGTAGACACTATACTCCACAGCATGATGAGTACATTCAATCTGACACTGTAAATTATTTTTTTGCTGAATATGTTTTTCTGTGCAGTAGTTTTACTCTGAGATATCTTAAAGCTGGACAACAGGACAAGAATTGCATTTGTTCTTCCTGTGACGTTTTCCATAAACACGACAAAAATATTCACATGAGAGAGAGAGAGAGAGAGAGAGAGAGAGAGAGAGAGAGAGAGAGAGAGAGAGAATTAACACACACACACACACACACACACACACACTCACTCACACATACACACGCACGCACACACACAACACATGCACACGCATGCACATACACATACACACGCACGCACACAAACACACACACACACACACATAAACTCATAAACACACGTGTGTATATGGACAAACACACCCCACACCACACACACAACACCACACACACACAACACACACAACACACACACACACACACACACAAAACACACACACAACACACACACACACACACACACAAACACCCAAAACAAACACACACACACACACACACACACACACACACACACAAACACACACACACACACACACACACACAACAACACACACACAAACAACACACACACACACACACACACACACACACACACACACACAACAACACACACAACACACACACACACACACACACACACACACACAACACAACACACACACACACACACACACACACACACACACACACACACACACAACAACACACACACACACAACACACACACACACACAAACAACACACACACAACACACACACAACACAACACACACACACACACACACACACAACACACACACAACACAACACCACACCACCCAAACACACTCAGTTTTAACGTCAGTTGCCTGCCAGTTCACTCCTGTAGTGGGAGTGAGTGGGTGGGGCTGCAAAGTGGTGGTTCAGATTGGATCCTTTTTGGTGTACAGTCTCATTCGAAGCTACGCCTCATGACAAGCAGGAACTCATCATATAGTTCCGTTTTCAACAGAACAGGTTGACACAAAAGAAGTCGACACGCAGAATATCGCTTTAATTGTTGAACAAAATTTCCTCGTTGATCCAAAGCAACGTAAGTCGTTTATAATCATTTGTATATTATAATTAATGTCATGATAAATGCTTTTACTCTAAATTAGATGTTGTCGTTTATGATTACTTATATATTATGATTAATGTCATGATAAATGCTTTTACTCCAAATTAGATGTCTTACTGTACTGTGTACGTACGTCATTTTTGATTATTTGTTTGATGTGTTCTGTGTTTGTTGATGTACAATGTTCTGTTTTAGATGTAAACTATTGCATTTAGAGGTTGTTGTTTTTTATTTTTTGTTACGAGGTTCCAAGGTTTGTTTCCTAGTGAGGCCTCAACTTTTCTCCTCAGTTTGAAAAACAAACAAACAAACAAATAAACAAAGAAACAAACAAACAAAGAAACAAACAAACTATAACTGTGTGGGGAAAAGTATAAATACAATGAAATGGAGAACGATAGTTGGACAGGTTGGATTGGGGTAGAGGGGAGACAGAGGAAAAAGTCATAAATAGGTAGTAGAATAGTAAAATGGAACGAAATCTTAACTCTAACATTAGTAACAATTAACTTCTACAATGTGAAGGGAAAAATTAACACTAAAACATAAACTGCATAAAGTTAAAGTAATGCATTACCAGGACTGTGAACTAATGATTCTGTAATTTTAACAAGCAAAGATTGATCTGATGTTACTTTTTTGAAATGAGTTTGTTGTGACACAAACTGTTCATTGAAATGTTCATGAAATCGAATCCATGAGGCTGATTCCAGCATGTTGCAAACTTCTTTTACGGAAGTATGAACATGGAATTCTATAGAATTAACAGAATTCTCTGCACCTTGCTTAGCTGCTCTGTCAACTACTTCGTTGCCGTGAAGACCAACGTGAGAAGGCACCCAGCATAAACTGATATCTGTACCTTTTATCCTTAAATGATGTACAAGATGATTTGCCTCAGTAATTAAATCAGGTCTTGTGTCGGCATCAAAAGGCCGTAAGGCATATAGTACAGATTTTGAGTCAACAAAGAGAACAACTTTGAAAAACACGACTAATTCCGCTGTGAATATAGATATGTTTGCCCCAATGAAAAACGACTTTTTTTTATTTGTGGTGTGTGTGTGTGTGTGTGTGTGTGTGTGTGTGTGTGTGTGCGTGCGTGCGTGCGTGCTTGCGTGCGTGCGTGCGTGTGTGTGTGTGTGTGTGTGTGTGTGTGTGTGTGTGTGTTGTGCTGTGTGTGCGTTGTGTTGTGTTGTGGTGTGTGTGTGTGTGTGTGTGTGTGTGTGTGTGTGTGTGTGTGTGTGTGTGTATGTGTGTGTGTGTGTGTGTGTGTGTGTGTGTGTGTGTGGTGTGTGTGTGTGTGTGTGTGTGTGTGTGTGTGTGTGTGTGTGTGTTAGCACATTCACTTGTACAAGCCAAGCATGAAATGATGAAAGTGCCTACCCCTGCCTACCAATGTGTGTCAGGACCAGGTCTACATGAAATCACACATCGCTTTGAAAGAGTACAGGATTGCAGATAATCTTTGTTAATATACATGTAACAATATACACTTACTTACCAACTAAAACAAAAAGAATAAAGATGATGAATGAATAAATAGTTAAATAGAAAAATAAATAAGAAATAAATAAATACATAAATAAATAAATGAATAAATGAATGAATGAATGAATAGAAATAGATAAATAAACAAATAATACATAGCCAAGAAAAATCAATAAATACACATAAAACAAATAGAAAATTAAACAAATATATAAAATGAATAAGAAATAATAAACAGACAAACAAATAAATAAATAAATAGTCAATGAATGAATAAGATGATTAAAAAAATATAACATAGATAAATGAGTAAATAAACGTACGGATAGATAGGTAGACAGATAGACATACAGACAGACAGACATACAGACAGACATATAGATACATAATAGATAAATAGGTAGAGAGATAGTAAATCTACATATATATATACTATATGTATATATATATATATATATATATATATCTATATATATATAGAGAGATAGAAAGAACGATAGATAGATAGATGGACAGATAGATAGAAAGAGCGATAGAGAGAGAGACAGACATACAGCTGCTAGCTAGATAGATAAATAGTACAAGGATGTTGTGATAAGAGAAATTGTTAAGAGTAGCTTCATCTGTGTTTCTATTCATTATGTGTATTGCTGTATACTGGTTTGGCCCCGGCAGCCAAGAGAATAACACATAGTTTTTGGGTTTTCCACTGGCTGTTGTATTACCCTGTTTGTGTTTGTACACTGTTTGTGTTTGTACCCTGTTTGTTGTTATACACTGTTTGTGTTTGTACCCTGTTTGTGTTTGTACACTTTGTGTTTGTACCCTGTTTGTTGTTACACCCTGTTTGTGTTTGTACCCTGTTTGTGTTTGTACACTTTGTGTTTGTACCATGTTTGTTGTTATACACTGTTTGTGTTTGTACCCTGTTTGTGTTTGTACCCTGTTTGTGTTTGTACCCTGTTTGTGTTTGTACACTTTGTGTTTGTACCCTGTTTGTTGTTATACCCTGTTTGTGTTTGTACCCTGTTTGTGTTTGTACCCTGTTTGTGTTTGTACCCTGTTTGTGTTTGTACACTTTGTGTTTGTACCATGTTTGTTGTTATACATTATTTGTGTTTGTACCCTGTTTGTGTTTGTTCCCTGTTTGTTGTTATACACTGTTTGTTGTTATACCCTGTTTGTTGTTATACCCTGTTTGTTGTTATACCCTGTTTGTTGTTATATCTTGTTTGTTGTTATACCCTGTTTGTTGTTATACCCTGTTTGTTGTTATACCCTGTTTGTTGTTATACCCTGTTTGTTGTTATACCCTGTTTGTTGTTATACCCTGTTTGTTGTTATACCCTGTTTGTTGTTATACCCTGTTTGTTGTTATACCCTGTTTGTTGTTATACCCTGTTTGTTGTTATACCTGTTTGTTGTTATACCCTGTTTGTTGTTATACCCTGTGTTGTTAATACCCTGTTTGTTGTTATACCTGTTTGTTGTTATACCCTGTTTGTTGTTATACACTGTTTGTTGTTATACCTGTTTGTTGTTATACCCTGTTTGTTGTTATACCCTGTTTGTTGTTATACACTGTTTGTTTTTATACCCTGTTTGTTGTTATACCTTGTTTGTTGTTATACACTGTTTGTTGTTATACACTGTTTGTTGTTATACCCTGTTTGTTGTTATACCTTGTTTGTTGTTATACACTGTTTGTTGTTATACACTGTTTGTTGTTATACCTGTTTGTTGTTATACCTTTTGTTGTTATACCCTGTTTGTTGTTATACCCTGTTTGTTGTTATACCTGTTTGTTGTTATACCCTGTTTGTTGTTATACCCTGTTTGTTGTTATACCCTGTTTGTTGTTATATCCTGTTTGTTGTTATACACTGTTTGTTGTTATATCTGTTTGTTGTTATACCCTGTTTGTTGTTATACCTTGTTTGTTGTTATACACTGTTTGTTGTTATACCCTGTTTGTTGTTATACCCTGTTTGTTGTTATACCCTGTTTGTTGTTATATGCTGTTTGTTGTTATACACTGTTTGTTGTTATATGCTGTTTGTTGTTTATATGCTGTTTGTTGTTATAGCTGTTTGTTGTTATAGCCTGTTTGTTGTTATACCCTGTTTGTTGTTATACACTGTTTGTTGTTATACCCTGTTTGTTGTTATACACTGTTTGTTGTTATATGCTGTTTGTTGTTATACACTGTTTGTTGTTATGTCTGTTTGTTGTTATACCCTGTTGTTGTTAACCCTGTTTGTTGTTATACACTGTTGTTGTTATATGCTGTTTGTGTTATACACTGTTTTTTTATTATATGCTGTTTGTTGTTATACCTGTTTGTTGTTATACCCTGTTTGTTGTTATACACTGTTTGTTGTTATACCCTGTTTGTTGTTATACACTGTTTGTTGTTATACGCTGTTGTTGTTATACACTGTTTGTTGTTATACACTGTTTGTTGTTATACCTGTTTGTTGTTATACCCTGTTTGTTGTTATACCCTGTTTGTTGTTATACCTGTTTGTTGTTATACCTGTTTGTTGTTATATGTGTTTGTTGTTATACCCTGTTTGTTGTTATACCCTGTTTGTTGTTATACCTGTTTGTTGTTATACCCTGTTTGTTGTTATACCTGTTTGTTGTTATACCCTGTTTGTTGTTATACCTGTTTGTTGTATATACCCTTTTGTTGTTATACCTGTTTGTTGTTATACCCTGTTTGTTGTTATACCCTGTTTGTTGTTATACCTGTTGTTGTTATACCTGTTTGTTGTTATACCCTTTGTTTTCGTTTGTTGTTATACCTGTTTGTTGTTATACCCTGTTTGTTGTTATACCTGTTTGTTGTTATCCTGTTTGTTTTATACCTGTTTGTTGTTATACCCTGTTTGTTGTTATACCCTGTTGTTGTTATACCCTGTTTGTTGTTATAACCTGTTTGTTGTTATACCTGTTTGTTGTTATACCCTGTTTGTTGTTATACCCTGTTTGTTGTTATACCCTGTTTGTTGTTATACCCGTTTGTTGTTATACCCTGTTTGTTGTTATATACCCTGTTTGTTGTTATACCCTGTTTGTTGTTATACCCTTGTTTGTTTATACCTGTTTGTTGTATACCCTGTTTGTTTGTTATACCCTGTTTGTTGTTATACCCTGTTTGTTGTTATACCCTGTTTGTTGTTATACCTGTTGTGTTTTTAACCTGTTTGTTGTTATACCTGTTTGTTGTTAAAACCCTGTTTGTTGTTATATCTGTTTGTTGTTATACCCTGTTTGTTTGTTATACCCTGTTTGTTGTTATAACCCTGTTTGTTGTTATACCCTGTTTGTTGTTATACCTGTTTGTTGTTATACCCTGTGTTGTTATACCTGTTTGTTGTTATACCCTGTTTGTTGTTATACCCTGTTTGTTGTTATACCCTGTTTGTTGTTATACCCTGTTGTTGTTATACCCTTTTGTTGTTATACCCTGTGTTGTTTTTAACCTTTTGTTTATACCGTGTTTTATCTGTTTGTTGTTATACCCTGTTTGTTGTTATACCCTGTTGTTGTTATACCCTGTTTGTTGTTATACCCTGTTTGTTGTTATTACCCTGTTTGTTGTTATACCCTGGTTTGTTGTTATACCTGTTTGTTGTTATACCCTGTATGTTGTTATACCTGTTTGTTGTTATACCCTGTTTGTTGTTATACCCTGTTTGTTGTTATACCCTGTTTGTTGTTATACCCTGTTTTGTTGTTATACCTGTTGTTGTTATACCTGTTTGTTGTTATACCCTGTTTGTTTGTTATACCCTGTTTGTGTTGGTTATACCCTGTTTGTTGTTATACCCTGTTTGTTGTTATCCTGTTTGTTGTTATACCCTTTGTTTGTTATACCCTGTTTGTTGTTATACACTGTTTGTTGTTATACCCTTTTGTTATACCCTGTGGTTGTTATAACCTGTTTGTTGTTATACCCTGTTTGTTGTTATACCTGTTTGTTGTTATACCTGTTTGTTGTTATACCTGTTTGGTATCCCTGTTTTGTTATACCCTTTTGTTGTTATACCTGTTTGTTGTTATACCCTGTTTGTTGTTAACCCTGTTTTGTTGTTATACACTGTTTGTTGTTATACGCTGTTTGTTGTTATACCCTGTTTGTTGTTATACCCTGTTTGTTGTTATACCCTATGTGTTGTTATACCCTGTTTGTTGTTATACCCTGTTTGTTGTTATACGCTGTGTATTGTTATACCTTATGTGTTGTTATGCGCTGTTTGTTGTTATACCCTGTTTGTTGTTATACCCTGTTTGTTGTTATACCTTATGTGTTGTTATATGCTGTTTGTTGTTATACCCTGTTTGTTGTTATAGCTTGGTACTTGTTATACCCTGTTTGTGTTAAACCCAGTTTGTGGTTACTTGGTGACTGATTGATCGATCGATCGATTGTTTGATTAATTGATTGATTGATCGATTGATTGATCGATCGATCGATTGAGCAAATGACTGTTAAGTAAGTGAATCATTAGTTGACTGATTCATCCAATTAAATGATTGGTGATTGGTGATTGATTGTTAATGTTTTTCATATGTTTGTTAATTTGGTGATTTATTCGATTATCGGTCAAATCATTGTTACCCTTTTGATAAACCGTTGATTGGAGATTTGTTGAATTAGAGGATTTGTGGACTTACTGTAGGGTTAACTGATCGGTTGATTGACTGATCAGTCAGTATAATCGATTGATTAATCAATAGGTTGGCAAACTTGACAATCTGTTCGACAAACTGTTGAGTAATGAATAGACTACATGGACTTGAGGAACAGTCATATGGATAAATGTTTCAAAAATAAATTGATCGATGGATAGATTGGTTTATTGACTGATTGTATGATTGGTTATGTTTCATGACTGGTATACTGATTGATATGTTGACAGATTATCCAGTGATGATGAAAAACATATGAATAGTCATGGGTTGAGCAATGGATATACAGACATATTACCTATTGATGAAAATCATATTTATAGGAAAGTATTATGATATTGATATAGTCAGACAGGTGTTGTGAATGTATTATTATGTATCATGGATGAAATACCTTTTGGGATTACTCCAGACTGTGGATTATATCGAATTGTAAAATACGCTGGAAATGAACAAAATGCAAGTCCCATCCCATTGTTGTATTGTGGTCCAAGACCAATGTACATTAAACTGAGTCTGAGCCTCTCTCTCTGTCTGTCTCTCTCTCTCTCTCTCTCTCTCTCTCTCTCTCTCTTTCTCTCTCACACACACAACACATGCATGGGCAGACACACACACACACCACACACACACACACACACACACACACATACACACACACACACACACACACACACACAGTTACACTAGCAAACACACATGCCAGGGCATGCACACTCACAAACACACGCGCGCGCGCGCTCGCTTGCTAATAATGGGTCAATGGAGATTACTTTAAATAACTTGCTTTACTGGTTGAGCCTGTCTATTCCCTCTGCACCCCACGCATTAAAACATGCAGCTGTTTTGATTAGACACAAACAAATCACATACTAAATTAGTAGCACACCATGAAACTACCCTAATATATAAATGATGAAAAAACACGCGCACACACAAACCGATTTGTTCTGTTAATCCTTTTGTGTATACTTTAACACACAAAGTTCATATTTTCCGTAAAAAATAGATAAACCAGGCACCACAACAAATTACTAAGCAAAATAGACTGCACAAAACAAAAGAACAGTCTTTTGTCTAATTGTGTGCACACTTCTTTTGCCCCAACAAAGTTTGAGGCGGACACTGCATGCTTTTGTATTAAGTACATGGAATGTGTTAGTTTAGCAGATAACAGAGAAGCGATTCCAGCCTAGCGCCTGCAAGCAGGCACCTGTGCCAGAGATAAGAGCTGGGGAAAGGGAGGGGGGGGAGGTCAGGCGGTGTAAGTGTGAGCCGGCCAGGCCTACCTAAATGGTGAGAAATGGCAGCATTTGTATAGCCGTGCTGTATGTATTCGATAAAGGCTTACGTAATTTGTCTTGATAGTTGTGTACATGTATTATAGTGAATTTTAGTTCTAGGGATATGAGATATACGGAAGCAATTTTAGGTAATTTAGGCCGGTTTTATATGCTTTTGTGTCCTTAGTTATCTTTAAATTTGTATTCAGGTATGTTGGTTTTTTTTTAAATCCCTTGTGCGATAAATTTACGGAGTGGTCAACACCAGGGGCATCTCCTTAGATTATGTACGTGAAAGCATTATCATGTGCACTTTTTTCTTCTTTATTGTTCCTGTTGAAATATTGTGTATGTTTTGAAGCAGTTATAGCTCTGGTATGGCTCAACGCAGCCGGCTGGGCTTTAAACAACAATATCAATAGCAATTTGATTTGCATTATCATGTGTACTTTTTTCTTTTTATTGTTCCTGTTGAAATATTGTGTATGTTTTGAAGCAGTTATAGCCCTGATATGGCTCAACGCAGCCGGCTGGGCTTTAAACAACAATAACACTAGCGATTTGATTTGCCTCATCCACTGCTACTAGTGCTTGTCTTGACACAGCTTGCAGACATTAGGTTTCTGTGTCTTTGTGTCGTGTGCTGTCGCTGTCACTGTTCTGTTAGATGTCAACTATCACAATTTGTGTTTATTTTTCCCCCCACAGACTTGCTACTGGACTGCTGTGCTGGCTTGTAGGTT
>JAPXFY010004553.1:15000-17613 GCA_030674185.1 Monoplex corrugatus | reverse complement strand
GTTTCGAAGACATGATCCCTTAAAAGTTTCTAAAACTAGGGCTGAACAGAAGGGAAAGAAAACACTCATGTGTACAGGGTTTGCTTCGTTTCTTTTTTGGAAAATTAAAGAAAACGGAAGCTGACGCCTGGGGGGTTTTGTCCAAATAGAGACACGCACACACACACACACACACACAGCTTTTCTATCGAAACCAGAAAAAGCATGAACGTAGAATGACATTTACGCTTGACAAAGGCCAGTTGGCCAAAAATTTACGTCTGTCTTGTCTGGTTGTATTAAATAGGCGTTCTCGTTTGTTTGTTTGTTTGTTTGTTTGTTTGTTTGTTTGATTGATTTTTTTGTCTGTTTGTTTGTTTGTTTATTTGGTTGTTGATTGTTGGTTGGTTGGTTGGTTGGTTGGTTGGTTGGTTGGTTGGTTGTTGTTCCTGCTTGCTTGATACTTTTTTTTTTTTTTGATCGCGGCTGGTCGCCGTTGTTTTGGATAAGCTTCTCTATCGGTCATGTAATTAAAATCGCCGTCGCGGCAGCCGCAGCCGACCTGCAACCGCAACCACGAGCTTGGAAACACAGCCTTGCAATTTATTTATTTATTTATTTATTTTTGACGTGTACTTATTTCTCTGTATGACGTGAACGAAGACGAAAGCGAACTGGGTTCGACAATACCACAAATCATAACTTGACCTGCTTAACCCTTTGACTCCCACACCATTACCACCAACTGCAAAAAAAAAAAAAAAATAACCCTTCGACTCCTTCACTCTATCCACCAGCTTCCTGTAGGAAAAACGAAACATAATTTAACCTATCGACTTCCTAACTCTGTCCGCCAGCTTCCTGCAGGAAGCTGGTGGATAGAGTGAGGGAGTCGATAGGTAAAGTTTTTGCTTTACTGGCGTGGCTGATAATGCAGGATGCTGGTGGACAGGGTGCGGGGTCGAAGAATTAAAAAAGTGCTACAAAAGGTGGTAGGCAAATGGCGCTACAGTGTCAAAACAGCCGTTTCTGAAGACATGATACTTGACAGTTTCTGAACTACGCTGAACAGAATGGAAAGAAAACACTCACTGTGTACATGTTTGCTTCGTTTCTCTTGTAATTAAAGAAAACGGAAGCTGACGGCTGGGCGGCTTGTCCAAATAGAGACATGAAGGCCTGGGATATGGCAAAGGAGGGGTTTTTCATTCTGTCTTAGTCCTGTAGCTGGGCTGGACCTGGCTAATGTCTGTTGTGTGGCTATGTCCCGGGGTTTGTCCTCTCTCTCATTTGACATTCGGCTTTTGTTTGTTTGTTTGTTTGTTTGTTTTTTTTTGTTTTGTTTTGTTTTGTTTCTTTGTTTGTTTGTTTGGGTTTTTATTTTTATTGTTTTTGTTCAGTTTTTACGTTGCCAGCCACCTGTGATATGGCCGACGGGGATAACCATCCCAGGGAAGTGGGGGAAGGGGGACCTCTCTAATCCTACACTGACACCACCAGAACAACAAAGATGTTATTAAGATGGGACAGTGAGAAGGCCAGTTTTAACGTAGCGCACTCCGGGATTCGAACCTAAAACCATTAGCATGTGAATCCGACGTTCAAACCAACTGAGCTACTGGGACCCGCGCATTCGGCTTGACAAGGTGACTGTGACTTGGTTCGAATCAGTCATGCGACGTATGGACACCCCCCCCCCCACACACACACACAGACACACACACCTCCCCCGCCTTTGGTCGACGAAATGGCTACCGTGAGGCGTCGAGAGCCAGGAGGTGATTGTTTAGCCAGTGGTGAGGTATTGTTGCTCTGGGCACCATTCAGCGCCTACGGACGTTTCTTGTTAACTTTCAGGTTGAGCAATGTGTCTGCAAATGTGTCAAAACAGCATTCAAGATGATGAAAAGCATTCTTACCAACAAATGCCTATCAATTAACATCAGGAAGAGAGTTCTTGAACGTTATATAGAACCAATACTGTTATACGGCTGTGAGACGTAGACAGTCAACAAACAAGATTGAGGCAGCCGAGATGTGTTTTCTAAGAAGAATGTTGAGAGTTCCATGGACAGCAAAACAAATGGAGGCAGACACAGGTAGATCATTGATAAGGAAGATTAGGAAAAGACAGGCAACATTTAGAGGCCATATTATGAGGAAAAAGGAATTGGAGCACCTGAAAAAACCCGGAGGGAAAGAAAGCACCAGGTAGACATCAGGGAGAAGATGCTAGACGGACTTGCAGAGTGGCTGAAGACAAGGAGGGTGGATAGAGATGCTTGAAGCAACAAGAGATACAAACAGATGGAAGTCCATGATCGCCAACGCCATGCAGCAAGGCACCTGATGATGATGATGATCTGCCTAAAATTGTGACCAAACACAAAGAAAACATCAAAATTATTAGGGATTAACCCATCCACTCTAGCCTTCCTGTTGTTTAGCTTGGGCTATACTATCTTCATGTTTGTTCGTTTGTTTTTTCTGTCCATGATTTTTTTCTTTGTTGCCGTTTGTATACGCATGACAAAGGCCAGATGGCAAAAAAAATGTGCGCCTGTCTTCTTCTTCTTTTCTTTTTTTTTTAAATACCAAAAACGCGATTTGATTCTCTGTTTGTCTGTCTGTCTG
>JAPXFY010004552.1:10000-12500 GCA_030674185.1 Monoplex corrugatus | reverse complement strand
GTTACTCGGACATTAAGAACTGGATGACACACAATAGACTTCAGCTTAATGACGACAAGACAGAAGCTATCCTCATTGGCACCCGTCAGAAACTTTCCCAGCTGCCTCCTCTTTCTCTCCCATTATGTAACACATCAGTCCCAATTTCTGATTCAGCTAAAAACCTTGGTGTCTGCATTGACTCTACCCTGTCCATGAACAACTTTGTTTCTCAAACTGCCAGATCTTGCTACTATCATCTCCATCGTATAAGCCTGATCAGGAAGTATCTCTCTGTCGAAACAACTGCAAAACTCGTTCTCTCCTTCATAATGTCTCGCATTGACTATTGCAATTCACTCCTGTCTGGTCTTCCTGCCTCCACCATTCACATCCTACAGCGCATTCAAAACAATGCTGTACGCCTTGTACTCAAAAAGAAAAAAGCTGACCACATATCTCCTCTCCTGGCACAACTTCACTGGCTCCCTGTATCAAAGCGCATACAGTACAAACTAGACACCATGTGCTACAAAAGCCTCAATAACGCAGCCCCCCATTACCTGTCAAGCCTACTTGAGATCTATCTTCCCTCACGTACCCTCCGCTCTGCCTCCGATCCTCTGACTTTTCGCTTTCCACGCACTAAGCTCAATACCTATGGTCCACGAGCCTTCTCTGTTTCTGGTCCACTCTCCTGGAACAAACTTCCTCTCTCAGTCCGTCAGCAACCTACTTTTGCCTCCTTCAAGTCCGCTCTCAAAACTCACCTTTTCTCCTCTGCATAAAATCCTAACCTCACTCAACCCCCCTCTGCAGCCTGTCTCCGCTCGGAGGGGAATCACTTTGTTTTAATATATAATTGTATATGATGTGCTCTCTGTGGTTTTCCATTGGTTTTATTCTTGCTTTTATTGCTTTTATTCTTTTCTCCCCATTTGTGGCCATGCATGTGTGTGTGTGTGTGTGTGTGTGTGTGTGTGTGTGTGTGTGTGTGTGTGTGTGTGTGTGTGTGTGTGTGTGTGTGTGTGTGTGTGCGTGCGTGCGTGCGTGTGTGCCTTTTCGGCGCTTGGATTTGATTTTGTCGAGATTTGCGCTATATAAATATTGTAATTATTATGTATGCATGTGCGTACGTATGTATGTATGTATGTATGTATGTATGTATACGCTTAGATTTATGTATGTATGTATGCATGTATACGCTCAGCTTAGATTTATGTATGTAAGTATGTAAGCATGTATGTATGCATGTATACGCTCATATGTATGTAGGTATGTATGCATGTATACGCTCAGCGCTTAGATTTGATTTTGTCAAGATTTTGCGCTATATAAATAAAATATATTATTATTATTATTAAATCCGGGACTCCAGATCTAATATCTTGAGTTCAAACCCAGCCCGGAACATTAAAAAAACTGGCCTGTTTGCTGCCATCTTAACGTTTCCATCATTCTGGTGGTGCTAAACTAGTGTTTGATTGATCCCTTTAACCGTTCCAAGACCTTGCCAGCGTTTTACGCAGGCTCAGGAAATCTGTCAGATAGTTGCTGGCGGATTCGGGTGGAGCACATATGGAGCTGTCCAAGCGCGGTGAATCCCTCTAGAAATCATTTCAATTACTTCAATTACTTCCATTCTCGTAACACTTACATTCTGTCTTCCCTGTTGTGCCTGCCAGCCACTATCTTCGCTACACGTCATGTTTTATCTCATCCCATGCTTCTTCAAGGCCACCACAGTGACCTTGAGAAAAAGACAAGTTCGATTTTTCTGTATAATTCTTGTAATTAACAAGAAAACACCCCGGGCAACCCAGAGCAACAATGCCCCACCGGACAGTCACCTCCCGGCTCCCGACGCCACACAGTAAGCCATTTCGGCACGCTAAAGAGGGCTGTCTATGCGATGCAGGACCCTTTCGGACCCAGTCATCAGTTACCTTGTTCACAAGCCGAATGGCAAGGTTGGGGAGATGACAACCCCGTGAGAGACATTGCTGTATAAAAAGGGAAGTTTTTTAGAATGATCTGACTATCTTGTCTGCTTCACCTTTTCCCGGTCGTTTATGTATGAACCCCGTGTGCAAACGGAGCCGTGCCACTGAAATCCATATTCATGCATGGCTGACTCTATAGGAAACCCACAGTCACCGCTTGGTGAAATACCGGGATAGCTGGCAAGAGTTCATCACACACACACACACACACACACACACACACACACACACAACACACACACAACACACACACACACACACAACACACACAACACACACACACACACACACACACACACACACACAACACACACACACACAACACACACACACACAACACACACACACACACACACAACACACACACAACACACACAAACACACACACACACACACACACAAAACACACACACACATACTAAATATATGTATACATATATATAATTATACATATATATACATATACATATATATATGCATACACACACACACACACACACACACACACACACATATAT
>JAPXFY010004551.1:2500-12500 GCA_030674185.1 Monoplex corrugatus | reverse complement strand
TTAAAAAAAAAAACCCCCCCCAAAAAACCATCCCAACCCCCCCACAAAAAAACCCCCCCCCCCCCCCCACCCCCCCCCAAAACCCGGCGGGCCGGGGCCGGAAAAGGGGGTTTTAAAAGGGGGCCCCCTTTTTCCCCCCAAAAAAAATTTCCCCCAAAAAAAACCCCCCCCCTTTTTTTTTTTTAAAAGGTTTTCTTTCCCCCCCAAATTTTTTTAAAATTTTTTTTTTTTTTAAAGGGGGGAAAAAAGGGTTTTTGGGGGCCCTTTTTTGGGGGTTTTTTTAAAAACTTTTTCCCAAACCCCCCCCCCCCTTTTCCCTCTCCCCCCCCCCCAAAATTTTTTTCCCCCCCTTTTTTTTCCCCACACCCCCCCCCCCAAAACCCACCCCCAAAAAACCCCCCAAACCCCCCCCTTCCCCCCCCCCCCCCAAAAAAAAAAAAAGGCTTTTTAAAACCCTTTTTTTTTCCCCCTTTTAAAAAACCCCCCCCCCCCCAAAAAAAATTTTTTTTTTTTCCTTTTTTAAAAAAAAATTTGGGGTAAAAAACCCCCTTTTAAAAACCCCCCTTTTTTTTTTTTTTGGGGGGGGGGGGAAAAAAAAAAAAAAATTTTAAAAAAAATTTTTCCCCCCCCCCCAAACCAAAAAAAACCCCCAACCACAATTTTTTTTTTTTAAAACCAAAACCCAAAAAAAAAAAAAACCCCAAAAAAACCCCAAAAAAAACCCCAATTCCCCCCCCCCCCCAAAAAATTTTAATTTTTTTTTTTAAAAAAGGGGGAAACCCCCCAAAAAAATTTTTTTCCCCCCCCCAAAACAACCCCCCCCCCCCCCCCGGGGGGGGAAAATTTTCCCCTTTTTTGAAAAAATTAAAAAAATTTTTTCCCTTTTTTAAACAAGGGGGGGGGGGGAAAAAAAGGTTTTTTTTTTTTCCCAAAAAAGGGGAAAACCAAAAAAAAAACCCCCAAAACCCAAAAACCCCCCCCTTTTTAAAAGGGAAAAAACCCGGGGGGGGGGGTTTTGGAAAAACTGGTTCCCGGGGGAAAACCCCCGGGGCCCTTTAAAAGGGAGAAAAAAAAAAAAATTTTTAAAAAAATTTTTTTTAAAAAAAAATTTTTTTTTTTAAAAAAAACCCCCCGGGAAAAAAAAAACCCAAAAAAAAAAAGGGGGGAAATTTTTTGGGATTGGGTTTTTTGGTTTAATTTTTTGGGGGGGGGTTTTTTGTTTTTTTTTTAAAAAAAAAAAAAATTTTGGAAAAAGTAAAAAAAAAGGAAAAACCCCCGGGGTAAATTTTTAAAAACCCCCTGGGTTTTTTTTTCCCCCAAAAAAAAGGTTTTACTTTTTAAAACTTTTCCCCTTTTTGGAATTTTTTTTTTAAAAATTTTTAAAATTTTTAAAAAATTTAAAAACCCCCCCTTTTTTTTTCCCCTTTTTTTTTTTTTTGGGGGGGGAAATTTTTTTTTTAGGTTTTAAACCCCTTTTTCCCGGGGGGGGAAATTTAAAAATTAAAAAGGGGGGGGAAAAAAACGGGGGGTTTTTTTGGGCCAAAATTTCCTTTTTTAAACCCAAATTTGGGTTTGGGGGGAAACCCCCTTTTTTGGGCGGGGGAAAATTTTTTTTTCCCGGGGTTTTAATTTTTTTTAAAAAAAAAATTTTTTTTTAAAAAAATTTTTTAAAAAAAGGGGGGTTTTTTTTTGGGGGGTTTTTTTCCCCCCCTTTTTTTTCCCCCCTTTTTTAAAAAACCCCGGGGGGTTTTTTTTTTTTTTTTTTTGGGGGGGGGGGGGGTTTTTTTTTTGTGTGGGGGGTTTTTGGGTGTGGGGGGGGTTTTTTGGGTGTGTGTGTGTGTGTGTTTTTGGAAAACCCCTTTTTTTTTTTTTCCCCCCTTTTTTTCTTTTTTTTTGGGGGGGGGGGCCCCCCCCCCCCCCCCTTTTCCTTTTTTTTTTTTAAAAAAAAAAACCCCAAAACCAACACTTTTTGTTACAAAAATTAAAAAAAAAAAATTTTAAATTAATTTGCCAAAAAATGAGCGATGTAAGGGTTCCCTTTTAGTTCGAGTAATCTGCGGGTTTTAAATTTAGAGCAGAAAAGCGTGTGGGAAACCTTGAATACTAAAATTAAGATAACATTACAATGAGTAGCAATCATTGGGTCGATTGAAGGCATAACCACATAAAATTCTGTAGAAGACAGAAAATCAACAGATGATATGAAGTCAAATAGACAAATGTATAGATAAATAAATAAAGTAAATTTTACTTTCGATAATAGGAAATTACAGTAATGATAAACACATATGTATAATAGAAATATCATACATGTGTAAACAAATCAATAATTCATGTAATAAGACATAAATAAATCAAGAATAGTAACCATAATCAAGCGCCGTTTTTCTTGATAGGAGAAGAGAGATACAATCATAATATGGATAACAGTTGGAAAAAAGTGACAAATACAGACAGCAGATAAGAGCCAACCAAACAAACAGACAAAATGGCTAACAGATAAGATAGGCAAGTAAGCAAAACAAAATACAAACAAACAAAATGAACAAAGGCAATGAGAAATAAAGAAGAAGCAAGAGAGAATCAAACACGTCATAGAGTCATCAACAAATCATCGCATATAATACAGAAAGAAATACTGGTTGGCTGTTTGAACTGTTAAAATAATAATGTTAAAAAAAGAAAAAAACAACAAAAAACAAACAACCCCTCCCCCCCACGAATTATCATTGTGCGCGCGCACACACACACACACACACACCCACACACACACACACACACACCACACACACACACACACACACACACATTGACTAGATTAGATGTCATAGGTTGAAAGGCAGAGAGAGAGAGATAAACACACATACAAAGATTAAGTGATCGATTTCACAAACGTCAAAGAATTTCGCGAATGTGTCACACAAAGAGACTAAGGGACTCTCTCTCTCTCTCTCTCTCTCTCTCTCTCTCTCTCTCTCTCTCTCTCTCTCTCTCTCCTTCTCTCTCTCTCTCTCTCTCATCTCTCTCTCTCTCTCTCTCTCTCATATCTGAAGTTGTATGTATAAGTGACTGTGTGTATGTGACTGTGTGTGTGACTGTGTGTGGTGTGGGGGTGGGTGGGTGCATGTCCTCATCTCCATCTCTCTCTTCTTCCCCTTCACCCCTACTCTGTGGGTTTCTGCAAAACGATTGTCTGTGAAGAACGCTGTTTGTCAGTATTGAGTGTTAAAAAGATCATAAATGAGCAAACTTCAACACTTTTCTGTTTTGCCGTTTTGATGTTGCTGCGTTTTGTCTGTTCAAAAACAGACCAGCTACCAGATGTTTCAGGCCACAAACACCTGCTGGACATGTCAGACTGTTACCGTCCATAGCTTTTTGCAAGCGAAAGATGAATCTTTGCCGCACTCTATCCATGTATAATTGTCGCTCCGATTGCTGGAAGACGTTTTCCATTCCTTGAACTGCACCCACCAGCATTTGACTGGGAACAGTTAGTCCATTTCCCGTCAAAGCTGGTAGCTGTTTGCTCTGCAAAAACAGTTCGTTTCTGGCTCCTCTGAGCTTGCCAAATAACATCGCTTGGCACTCATTACAAACAACCTTCTTCTCAGACAATCGTTTTGCAATGAACCCCGAAATGTATGTCAATACATTTTCCTCCACATCAGAAGCGCAGTCAGGTTGGACGACAGACAAACTAACTAAAGCGTCCTTGTCCCTGTCTTCCTGATTTTGACACAGCGATGGTTCAACCTCTATTGGTGTGGCATTGTTAGCTTTTGTCATGGCTTCCAGATTGAGGAGAAAATGACTTCCATCATCCAGACAGTTGCTGGTCTTGCTCTGCACCATGATGGAATCTACCATGACCATGCGAAGGAATTGTCTGAATTGTTTGGGACTGGGATTGTCGCCATGGCCCCCTTTCCCCTTGATGATGGAAAACAAATTCTCCACACAGTCCTGATTAAGGCGGCTAGTCAACAGGAACTGGACATTGTACTGGTTGTGTAGCTCATCCCAAAGCTGAAGGAGACTCTTAATAGAAATCACCCAACCAGAGATGCATGGAAGACTTCTTGTACTGCCAGACTGGAGGGTTTTCAGCCACTGTAGAGTGGAGAGGAGAAATTCTTTATGGCCAGAATTCTCAGAAACAGCATGTCGCATTTTGTTGTTGCTCCTTCTACCTTTACTGTTGAAGGTGTTGAAGAGCTGGTCAAACCTTTCAATGAACAACGCCGTTTCTTCTGCTCCATCAGGGTCATCTCGTAAGTATCCTAGAGTGCTCATGGTGGAGATACCAGCGGCAACACTGTGCGACATCACTTGTGTCGCATATCTGAACCTCAAGGAAGCAAACGGGGGGAGGTAGATGTGCTTTTTCGTCAGCTTGGGTGCCATTCTGACTTTATTCTGGGAGTCGATTTTGAAAAACTCCTTTACATGTTCCCAGCTGATTGAATGACCTTCTCTTGTGAAACCGGTCTTTCTGAAGTTGTTGCGAACATTCTTCAGTAGATGTGGTGGGTCATAAAGGACAAAGATCTTCTTTTCGTTGTAAATGAAGTAAGTCTTGTCCTCTGTTATCCCTAGATCACCAAGTGCCTTCCTGTTGTTTGTTCCCTGATCACAGATGACTGCTTTGACGTCCAATCCAGATTTGGAAACGTTGTCAAGACATCTCAGGAGAAGACATTGCAACATGTCGCCTTTTATTGGTCCGCTTGACAAGAAGTACCCAAGGGCTTGTTTCCAAGGACTCAAAACGCCTCTTGCCATAAAAACTGTGGCATGGTTTGCCAGATAGCAGGTTCGCGTGTCACCAAAATCTTCCAGTCTTTCGATATTGTCTTCTTGGATGTTGTACACCGCTTCCTCTTTCAGCGCGATTTCATCGAAGGAAAGGATGCAGAGCTTCCCAGCCTGGACTCCTTTTCAGTGCCTGCAGTATATTGTCGTTGAACCCAGGGTAAATAGCTATGTTTCTCATGGTTCTTCTAAGAGTGGAAACAGATGGCAGTGAGAATATTTTCCCCATTATTCTGTATGCTTTCGGACTCGCGTGAAATAAAGACAAGGCCATGGCTTTCTCAGAATGTGTCCATCGTTTGGCTTTAGCCTTCATCTTGCCAACACGTATCTGCATTTTCACAAACTGGAGTGTCGTCTCTGGCAAATATCTAGCAAGTTCAGCAATGAGAGTGTCCTTCACCCTTTCGTTCTCTTCAGTCTTCATAGCAGTAAGTTGTTTGTATTTGTTTTTTGATTTCGTCAGGCGACGACAACGGCGCTTTATAGACTTCAAATCTGATTTCAGTTTTTCCTTGCACACAGATGCCTCTTTAGCAGCAGTTGGAGATGACAATATTGAAGTGGAGGGTATGGCTGAAAGACTGTGCAGGACACTGGAATCCTCTGTTGTTCCTGCAATACATAAAATCGTCGGTCTTTTTTAATATATGGCTGTTGCATTTCTTTACTTTTCTGTTCTTAAAGAGAAACCATATTCACATAACCACCCCCACCCCCTCCGTCTTTCACTGTCTCTTTCAGCTTCTCCAATCTCTGTCGTCTTTTTTGTTTACACTCTTCCCCATCCTTCCCTCCCTTCCCCCCTCTCTTTCACCCCTTTTGCCTGTCTATGTCTCCTCACCGTTGAGACGATAAGATGTTCTCTTCCTCCTTTATTGTTCTTGTTGATTTTGTTTTCACCTTTCATCTCTCTATTCTCTAGTATGGTATCCCATTTCCTTTCATTCTGTTTGCATTTTAATCTATTCACTTCCTTCCTTCCTTCCGTATTTTCTTCTTCACATGCTACCTTGATCAGTTTGTTTGTTTGTCTAAGCTTGTTTCAGGCTGTTTGCTCAATGCTCATTCTCCCCACCATCCCCCAAAGAAAAAAGACAAATGTTGAACACTCTGTCTCTGTCCATCTGTCTGTCTGTCTGTCTGTCTCTGATATTC
Source organism: Monoplex corrugatus (assembly GCA_030674185.1). NCBI lineage: Eukaryota > Metazoa > Mollusca > Gastropoda > Littorinimorpha > Ranellidae > Monoplex > Monoplex corrugatus. Next base: position 6,527 of record JAPXFY010004551.1, on the reverse strand, counting down.
AGTTTTAGGTATTTACCTGTCTCTGATCCCATGTAGTTAGTTGACTTTTTGTTTTGTTTTGTTTTCTTGTCTGGTGGTGCAGCCCGTTTCGATGGCAAAGGCCTTTTGGTGGTCATTTGCGGAGATGGATTAGGAACACGAAACAGCGTTGGGACAGCAGACCAAATCAACTTCTGCTTGGAAGAATTCATGAACTGGTTATCCTCAAAGTGATCTGAACACAAGAAGCAGTTCTGATTGATATAGTCAGTTGTTCTATTCAGCAGATCTTCTCGTCTGGTATTTATCGTCCATTTCTTGCATCTGTTGGAATGAAAAACAATCAGAAATATCAAGGTGGAGGTAGGGGTCTTTACCATTATCAATCCTGCACACACATTAACACACACTCGAACATTATCATTATTACCGGACGCACGCACACGTACACACCCACTTCACACAAACACACACACGCACGCACACACACACACATGTACACAAACATACACACAAAACACACACATTCTCTCTCCCTCTCTGTCTGCTGTCTGTCTGTCTGTCTGTCTGTCTGTCTCTCTCTCTCTCTCTCTCTCTCTCTCTCTCACACACACACACACACACACTCACACACACACACACACACACACACACACACACACCACACACACACACACACGCTCGGGCAATGAAACACGTGTCCACCCACGCCACAAGACTGGAGCGCTTCAGACTGTCAACGCGTATCCGACCTTAGCGTGGAATGCTGTGTTTGTACAATGTGTATGTGTGTTATTTCTTTTAATTCTAATACCGACTGTGTCTTCAGACTTACCTCTCAACATCTTTGGGGAATCGGAACATTCTCCATCCTTTCTTCCGTGAATTAGAGCAGTTATTTGCAGCACACCAAGCACAGCCACCTTTTGCCTTGGCCATTTTCTCACATGCCAGAGAAACTGGCAGCTGGCTTTACGTCTGGTGGGTGGGAGGAGGTGGCGGGCGCGCGGAGCCACTTTTCGGACCGAAGTGGCTGCTCTTTCCGTAGGTAGTATACTCTTTGGTTGTATAACACATATTTCATTAATTGTTCTATAATACTGATTACGTTAATGGTTTTATAGCGCTGATTACGTTAATAATTTTATCACCCATATTTCATCAGTTGTTCTATAACACTGATTGCATTAATGATTTTATATTTTCACCAGTTGTTTTATAACACTGATTATGTTGATGTGTTTATAACACTGATTATGTTGATGTTTTATAACACTGATTATGTTGATGTTTTATAACACTGATTATGTTGATGTTTTATAACACTGATTATGTTAAATTTTGTTTTATAACACTGATTATGTTGATGATGTTTAATAACACTGATTATGTTGATGTTTTATAACACTGATTATGTTGATGTTTTATAACACTTTGTGATGTTTATAACATGATTTGATGTTTTATAACACTGTTATGTTGATGTTTTATAACATGATTATGTTGTGTTTTATACATGATTATTGATGTTTTATAACACTGATTATGTTGATGGTTTTATGACACTGATTAGTTGTTGGTTCTGTAACCCGATTTCATAGTTGTTCTATAACACTGATTAGGTTAATGGTTTTATAGCACTGATTAATTGTTGGTTATATAATCCATATTTCATCATTTGTTCTATAACACTGAATAATTAATGGTTTTATGGCACTTATTAATTGTTGGTTATATAATCCATGTTTCATCAGTTGTTCTATAACACTGATTACGTTAATGGTTTTATGGCACTTATTAATTGTTGGTTATATAATCCATATTTCATCAGTTGTTCTATAACACTGATTACGTTAATGGTTTTATGGCACTTATTAATTGTTGGTTATATTGGTTATATATTCCATATTTCATCAGTTGTTCTATAACACTGATTACGTTAATGGTTTTATGGCACTTATTAATTGTTGGTTATATTGGTTATATATATTCCATATTTCATCAGTTCTATAACACTGATTACGTTAACGGTTTTACGTTCATGATTTTATAGCACATATTTCATCAATTTTTTTTAACGCTGATTACGTTAATGGTTTTTATGGCACATTAATTGTTGGTTATATTGGTTGTATATTCCATATTTCATCAGTTGTTCTATAACACTGATTACGTTAATGGTTTTATGGCACATTAATTGTTGGTTATATTGGTTGTATATTCCATATTTCATCAGTTGTTCTATAACACTGATTACGTTAATGGTTTTATGGCACATTAATTGTTGGTTATATTGGTTGTATATTCCATATTTCATCAGTTGTTCTATAAGACTGATTACGTTAATGGTTTCACAGCACTGATTACGTTAATGATTTTATAACATATTTCATCAGTTGTTTAATAACAGTGATTACGTTGATGATTTTATAACACATATTTCATCAGTTGTTTAATAACAGTGATTACGTTGATGATTTTATAACACATATTTCATCAGTTGTTTAATAACACTGATTACGTTATGATTTTATAACACATATTTCATCAGTTGTTTAATAACACTGATTACGTTAATGATTTTATAACACATATTTCATCAGTTGTTTAATAACAGTGATTACGTTGATGATTTTATAACACATATTTCATCAGTTGTTTAATAACAGTGATTACGTTGATGATTTTATAACACATATTTCATCAGTTGTTTAATAACAGTGATTACGTTAATGATTTTATAACACATATTTCATCAGTTGTTTAATAACAGTGATTACGTTGATGATTTCATAGCACTGATTAGTTGTTGGTTGTATCAAGCCATATTTAATCAGTTGTTCCATAATACTGATTACGTTAATGGTTTCATAGCACTGATTACGTTATCATCATCATCATCAGGTGCCTTGCCGCATGGCGTTGGCGATCATGGACTTCCATCTGTCTCTATCTCTCGTTGCCCCTAGCATCTCCTCCACCTCCTCGTCCCCAGCCACTCTTCAAGTCCGTCCAGCATTTTCTCCCTGGGTCTACCAGGTGCTCTCTTTCCCTCCAGCTTTCCCGTTGTGACCAGGTGCTCCAAATCCCCCTTCCTCATAAAATGGCCTATAAATGTTGCCTGTCTTTTCCTAATCTTCCTTATGAGTGATCTACTTGTGTCTGCCTCCATCAAGACTTGTCTCGTTTGTTTTCTTTGCTGTCCATGGAACTCTCAACATTCTTCTTAGAAACCACATCTCGGCTGCTTCAATCTTGCTCTGGTTTTGCTTGCTGACTATCCACGCCTCACATCCGTATAACAGTATTGGTTCTATATAACATTCAATGAATCTCTTCCTGATGTTAATTGATAGGCATTTGTTGGTAAGAATGCTTGTCATCTTCTTGAATGCTGTTTTGGCTTGGCCGATTCTGCCGGCTATTTCCGATGTGCATCTGCCGTCTGATGAAATGACCGTTCCCAGGTATTTGAACTTATTAACCTGTGTCAAGGTTGTGCCATTTGCTGTTATTACGTTAATGATTTTATAACACATGTTTCATCAGTTGTTTAATAACACTGATTAGTTGTTGATTTATATAACATGTTTCGTCACTTGTTTTATAACACTGATTACCTGAGTGGTTTTGTAACAGTTGTTATATCAGTGGTTTTATGATATTCATTCTGCAAGGTGACACGGAAATTGCCTCAGGTGTTGTACATATTCTTGTTCATACATCACAAAGCAGCAGAACGTGTCGGCTGAATAATTCATAGTCTAATGTTTTCCTTATTGTTCTTTTATGTAAAACCAATAATGATAAGAATAACTACAGTGTTTATGTTGCGCTACATCTTGACGATTCAAGTCCAGGCGCACCCACTCACCAGACATACACATGCGATCAATACACACCACAAGAACGACATGCCAAAACACACACACACACACACACACACACACACACACACACACACACACACACACACACACACACACACACATACACACATACATACACACACACACGCACACACACAAACATACATACACACACACAC
>JAPXFY010004549.1:0-17633 GCA_030674185.1 Monoplex corrugatus | reverse complement strand
AAACTAAAAAACTAAACTAAAAAAACTAAATTTTAAAAAAAAACAAAACAAAATTAAAGATTGTTCGATTATTTCTTTAGCGCGAATGCACGATCACAAAACCCCACAAACCCCCTAAGAAAATAACAAAAATGGGGACTAAAACTTCTCTGTAGTCTCGCCCCAGTGGGAAAGAAAGGCCCAAAAAATAAAATCTCTAAACAAATCTTATTGTATCTACATAAACAAAACAAAATTTAAACTAAACTAAACTAAAAAAAACTAAACTAAAAAAAAAACAAACTAAACTAAATAAACTAAACTAAAACTAAACTAAACGAATTAAATAAACTAAACTAAACAAAACTAAATAAGAAACTAAACTAAAAAAAACGAAATGTATTAAACCAAAAAACAAAACTAAACTAAACTAAACTAAACAAAACTAAACTAATAAAGTAAACTAAACTAAACAAAACCCTAAACTAAACTAAACTAAACTAAACTAAGCTAAACTAAACTAAACAAAACCTAAACTAAACTAAGCTAAGCAAAAAGTCAACAAAACTCAACTAAACTTAGCTAAACTAAACTAGACTAAACTAAACTGAACTAAACAAAACTAAACTAAACTAAACGAAATGAATGTAAACTAAACTAAACTAAACGAAACAAAACTAAACAAAACTAAACTAAACTAAACTAAATTAAACTAAACTAAATTAAATTAAACTAAACTAAACTAAACTTAAAAACAAACTAAAAACTAAACTAAAACTAAACTAAACTAAACTAAACTAAGCTAAATTAAACTAAACTAACTAAAACTAAACAAAAGCTAAGCTAAAGTCAACTAAATCAACAAAACTTAGCTAAACTAAACTAGACTAAACTAAACTGAACTAAACTAAATAAACTAAACTAAACAAAATGAATGTAAACTAAACTAAAACAAAACGAAAACAAAACTAAACAAAACTAAAACTAAACTAAATTAAAAAAACTAATTAAACTAAACTAACTAAACTAAAATAAACTAAATAAACTAAACTAAACTAAACTAAACTAAACAAAATCAAACTAAAAAAACTAAACTAAAAAAACATGACTAACTTAAATTAAACTGAACTACAACTAAACTAAACTAAACGAAATGCATGTAAACAAAAACTAAACTAAATTAAACCAAACTAAAGTAACAACTAAACTAAAGGAAACAAAAATAAAAACTAAATTAAACTAACTAAACAAAACTATATTAAACTAACCAAAAATAAACAAATAAACTAACTAACTAATCTAAACTAAACTAATCTAAACTAAACTAAACAAAACTAAACTGAAATAAACTAAACTAAACTAATCTAAATGATCAAAACTAAAACTAAACTAAACATAAACTAAACAAAACTAAACTAACTAAACTAAACTAAACTAAATTAAACTAAACTAAACTAAATAACAAACTAAACTAAACTAAATAACCTAACTAACCTAAACTATAACTAAACTAAACTAAACAAATAAACCAAACTAAACTAACTAAAACTAAACTAAACTAACTAAACTAAACTAAACTAAACTGTAGAACTAAACACAAAAACCAACTAAACTAAACAAACTAAAGAAAACTAACTAAACTAAACTAACTAAACTAAACTAAATTAAACTAATACTATACTAAACTAAACTAAACTAAATAACTAAACTAACTAGAACTAACTAAATTAATAAAACAAAACTAAACTAAACAAAACTAAACTAAACTAAACTAAACTAACTAAACTAAACTAAACTAAACTAAACAAAAAAACACTAACTAAACTAAACTAAACTATTAAACTAAACTAAACAAAAAAAATTGTTTTTTTCTTTGTAGCGCGAATGCACAATCACAAACAACCACAAACACCTAAGAATAGGAAACAAAAATAGGACTAAAAACTTCTCTCGACCGTCCAGTGGGAAAAAAGGACCAAATAAACTCATCTAAACTAAACTTATTGTATGTAACTAAACTAAACAAAACTAAACTAAACTAAACTAAACTAAACTAAACTAAACTAAACTAAACTAAACAAACAAAAACTAAACTAAACAACTAACTAACTAAACTAAACTAAACTAAAAACTAAACTAACGAAACTCATCCTAAACTAAACTAAAAAAACCAAACTAAAGTAAAACTAAACTAAAACTAAAAATAAACAAACTAAACTAAACCAAACTAAAACAAAACCCAAACCAAACAACTAAAACTAAACTAAACAAAACTAAACTAAAACAAAAACTAAACTAAAAACAAAATAAACTAACTAAACAAAAACTAAATTAAACAAACTAAACAAATTAAACCAAACTAAACTAAACTAAAAACAAACTAAAAAAACTAAAAAACTAAACTAAATAAATTAAAAACTAAATAAACTAAAAACAAAACAAACTAAAAAAAACTAAACAAAACAAAAAAAACCCCAAACAACAAAACAAAACTAAATAAACTAAATAAAAAAAAACAAATTAAACCAACAAAACCCAAAACTAAACTAAACTAAACAAAAAAAACTAAACAAACTAAATTTAAAACAAACTAAATTAAAAATTAAACCAAACTAAACAAACAAAAAACCCTAAATAGTTAGGTTGTAGTTTAGTTTGGTTTACATACAATTTCGTTTTAGTTTTGTAGTTTAGTTTATTTAGTTTATTTTAATTTAGGTTTAGTTTATTTGAGTTTAGGTTGAGTTGAGGTGAGTGAGTTTCGTTTAGTTTTAGTTTAGCTAGTGGAGTTTAGTTGTGAGGTAAGGGTGATTGTTAATTTAGTTTAATTTAGTTAGTTTAGTTTAGGTAAGGTTATTTTAGTTTAGTTTACGTTTAGTTTAAGTTTTAGGTTAGTGTTAGTGTAGGTTAAGCTTATGTTAGTTTGGTTTTCATTCTTTTAGTGTAGTTGTGTTACATGCGTTTAGGTATTGGTTAGTTTAGTTTAGTTTAGATAGTATGAGGGTAGGTTAGAGTTTAGTTTAGTTTAGTTTAGTTTAGTTAGTGTGAGTTTTAGTTTTAGTTTATTATTGTAGTTTTGTGTGAAGGTTGAGGGTTAGGTTTTGTTTTAGTTGGTTTAACATACATTGCGTTTAAGTGAGTGAGTTTAGGTGTAGTTGTTAGTTTTAGTTTATTTGTATTGAGTTTGAGTTTTGGTTGTAGTTTAGTTGTGGGTTGACCATTCGCTTAGTTTAGTTTGGTTTAGTTTAGAACTGTCCAGTTTTAGTTTAGTTTTGTGTTAGTTAGTTTAGTTTTTGTTGTTAGTTATTTAGGTTTCTTAGTTTAGTTTAGGTGAGTTTGAGTTTAGTTTAGTTTTAGTTTAGTTAAGTTTAGTTTAGTTAGGTTTAGTCTTTACTTTTAGCTTAGTTTAGTTTAGTTTAGTTTAGTTTAGGTTATTTTAGTTTTAGTTTAGTTTATGTTAGTGTTGGTTTTAATTTTAGTTTAGTTTTAGTTTGGTTTAATGTATTTTTAGTTTAGTTAGTTAGTTTAGTTTAGTTTAGTTTAGTTATTTTTATTTTTTTTTTTTTTGTTGGGTTAGTTGGGTTTATTTGTTTGTTTAGTATTTTAATTTATTTGTTGGTTTCCGTTTTGTTCGTTTGTTTGTTGTTATTTTGTTTAGTTTAGTTTAGTTTAGTTTGTTTTAGTTTAGTTTAGTTTGGGTTTGGGGTAGTTAGTTGGTTATTAGTTTGGTTAGTTTGTTTGTTTTGTTTAGTTTTATTGGGGGTTTTAGTTTATTTCTTTTTTTAAATTTGTTTATTTTTGGGGTTAAAGTTTGGGGGTTTTTAGGTTGTTAGTTTGTTTAGTTAGTTAGTTAGTTTGGGGTTAGTTAGTTTTGGGGTTAGGGGGGTTAAATAGTTAGTTAGTTTATTTAGTTTAGTAGTTGGGGTTTTTTAGTTGATTTGTTGTTTTGTTTATTTTAGTTTAATTTAGTTTAAAGTTAAGTTTAGTTTGTTTGGTTTGTTAGTTTTTTATTAGTTTGTTTATTTTATTTAAAATTTAGTTTATGCATTTAGTTTGTGGGTTTTAGTTTATTTTTGTTTTAGGTTATTAGTTATTTATTTTAGTTTAGTTATTTTTAAAAAAGTTTGGTTTTAAATTTTTAATTAGTTTTTTAGTTTTAATTTTGTTTATTGTTTTTTATTTTAAATTTTTAGTTTGGTTTAATTAGTTTATTTTTGGTTTTACAGCATTGGTGGGTTTAGTTTATTTAATTTATTTTGTTTAGGTAGTAAATAAGATTTGTTTAAAATGATTCATTTTGGTTTTTTTATAGGGGAAAAAAAGTTTTTTAGTTAGTTTAGTTTTTTGGGTGTTTGTTGTTTGTTTATTTGGTAAAAAAAGAATTAAAATTTAATTAGTTTTTTTATTTTAAAAGTTTATTTTAGTTAGTTATTAAAGTTTAGTTTAATTTATTTTTAAAGGTTTAGTTTAGTTTATTGTTAGTTAAGGTTTAGTTTGGGTTAGTTTATTTAGTTAGGTAATTTGTTTTAGTTTAGAGGGTTTATTTTATTTTATTTTATTTTTAGTTTAGTTTTTTTTGTTTTATTTAGTTTATTTGGGGGGGTTTAGTTTGGGTTACAAAATTTATTTTTAGTTAGTTTGTTTAGTTTATTTTAGTTTAGTTATTTAGTTTAGTTTGGTTTAGTTTAGTTGTAGTTTATTTTTATTTAGTTTATTTAAAGTTTATTATTAGTTTAGTTGGGTTTATTTTTTAAATAATTGGTTGGTTTAGTGTTAGTTTAGTTGAATTTAGTTTAGTTTAGTTTATTTGATTGTGTGTATTTGGGTGGGTTAGGGTTTAATTATGTTTTAGTTAATTCAGTGGGTTTATTTAATTTAGGTTAGATTTTGGGTTGGTTTGTTTAGTTTGTTTAATTTGTTTGTTTTTTGTTTAGTTTAGTTTAGTTTGTTTAGTTTAGTTGGTTAGTTTTTCGTGTTTAGGTGTGGATTCCCTTTAAAAATATATATTCATTATATTATTTTTATTTTTAATAATAATATTTTTTATTTATTAAACCAAATAAAAAAAATTTAAACGAAACTAAATAAACTAAACTAAATAAACAAACTAAACAAAGAAAAAACTATTAAACTAAACAACTAAAACTAACTAAACAAACTAAATTAACTAAACTAACTAATAAACAAAAAAAAAGGAACTTAAACGAAACTTAAACTAAACTAACTAAACTAAACGAAACTAAACAAACAAAATTAATAAACAACTAAACAAACGAAAGTATGTAAATAATAAAAACTAAACTAAACTAAATACAATAAACTAAATAAATAAACTAAACAAACAAAACTAAACTAAAAAACAAACTAAACGAAACAAACTAAACTAAACTAAACAAACAAAACTAAAGGTAGGGTAAATAACAAACTAAACCAAGACTAAACTAAACTAAACTAAACTAAAACTAAACTAAACTAAACTAAACAAACAAACAAAACCAAACTAAACATACTAAACTAAACTAAACTAAAACTTAACTAAAACTAAACTAAACTAAACAAACTAATTAAACTAACTTAACTAAACTAAATTTAAACTAAACTATTAAACTAAACTAAACTAAATTAAAGATTTCGATTATTTCTAGCGCGATGACGATCAAAAAACACACCACAAACACCTAAGAAAGGAAACAAAAAAGGACTAAAAACTTCTCTGTAGTCCTCGTCCGTGGGAAAAAAAGGACCACAAATGAAATCATCTAAACAAACTTATTGATCTACATAAACAAAACAAAATTTAACTAAACTAAACTAAACGAAATATCATGTAAACCAAACTAAAACTAAATTAAACCAAACTAAAGTAAACTAAACAAAAGGGAAAACGAAAACAAACAATTTAAACTAAACCAAACTATATTAAAACTACTAACCAAACTAGATTAAACTAACCAACTAATCTAAACTAAACTAATCTAAACTAAACTAATACAAATACTAAACTAAAATAAACTAAACTAAACTAATCAAAACTGTTCAAAACTAAATTAAACAAACTAAACAATCTAAACTAAAACAAACTAAACTAAAATAAACAAACTTAACAAACAAATTAAACAAACTAAACACGCTTAACAAAACAAACAAAACGAAACGAAACTAAATTTAAACAAACTAAACTAAATAAACAAATTTCAAACTAAACTAAACAAACTAAAACAAACTAAACTAACTAAATTTACTAAAACTAAACTAACTAACTAAACTAAACTAAACTAAAACTAAACAAACTAAAAACTAAACTAAACTAAACTAAACTAAACTAACTAAAAACAAATAAACTAAACTAATTACTGAACAACCAAAACTAAACTAAACTAAACTAAACTAAAACTAAACTAACAACTAAACTCAAACTAACTAAACAAACTAAACTAAACTAAACTAAACTAAAACTAAACTAAACAACTAAACAACTAAACTAAACTAAACTAAACAAACTAAACTAAATAATCAAACTAACTAAACTAAACTAAACATAAACTACAATACTAAACTAAGCAACTAAACTAAATAACAACTAAACTAAACTAAACTAACTAAACTAAACTAAACTCACTAAACTAAACTAAACTAAACTAAACTAAAACTAACTAAACTAAACTAAACTAAATAACTAAACTAAACTAAACTAAACTAAACTAAACTAACTAACTAACTACAACTCAACTCAACTAACTCAACTCAACTCAACTCAAATCAACTAACTCAACTCAACTAAACTAAACTAAACTAATCTAAACTAAACTAAACTAAACTAAATTAAACTAAACTAAACTAAACTAAACTAAACTAAACTAAACTAAACTAAACTAAACTAAACTAACTGAAATGGAACCAAAAGAACAAGAAACCAAACCCAAGCTCGTATTCAACACAAGAAGACAAGAAAAGCGCATGTATTTTCGATCATTTGTCTAGCGCGAATGACGATCACCAACAGACCACAAACACCTAAGAATGGATAACAAAAATAAGACTAAAAACTTCACTGCCGCCTCGTCCATTGGGTAAAAAGGGACCAAAAATGAACTCATCTACACTAAACTTATTGTATGTACACTAAACTAAGCTAAACTAAACTAAACTAAACAAACTAAACTAAACTAAACTAAACTAAACTAAACTAAACTAAACTAAACTAAACTAAACAAAACAAAACTAAACTAAACTAACAAAAACTTAAATAAACTAAACTAAACTAAATGAATGTAAACTGCACTAAACTAAACTAAACTACAAAACTAGACTAAATAAGCCAAACTAAACTAAATTAAACCAAATAAACTAAACTAAACCAAACTAAACTAAACTAAACTAAACTAAACTAAACTAAACTAACTAAACTAACTAACTAACTAAACTAAACTAACTAAACTAAACTAACTAACTAAACTAAACTAAACTAAACTAACTAAACTAATCTAGACTAAACTAAACAAAAGTAAACTAAACTAAACTAACTAAACTAAACTAAACTAAACTAAACAAACTAAACTAAACTAAACTAAACTAAACTAAACTAACTAAACTAAACTAAAATGGAACCAAAGAACAAGAAACCAAACCCAAGCTCGTATTCAACACAAGAAGACAAGGAAAGTGCATGTATTTTCGATCATTTGTCTAGGCGAATGAACGATCACCAACAGACCACAAACACCTAAGAATGGATAACAAAAATATGACTAAAAACTTCACTACCGCCTCGTCCAGTGGGTAAAAAGGGACCAAAAATGAACTCATCTACACTAAACTTATTGTATGTACACTAAACTAAACTAAACTAAACTAAACTAAACTAAACTACAAAGGTAAACTAAACTAAGCCAAACTAAACCAAACCAAACCAAATTAAACTAAACTAAACTAAAATAAACTAAACTAGCTAAACTAAACTCAACTCAACTAAACTCTACTAAACTCAACTCAACTCAACTAAACTAAACTAAACTAAACTAAACTAAACTAAACTAAACTAAACTAAGCCAAACTAAACAAAACCAAACTAAACTAAACTAAACAAAACTAAACTAAACTAACTAAACTAAACTAAACTAAACTAAACTTAACTCAACTCAACTAATTTAAACTAAACTAAACATGTCTAAACTAAACTAAATTAAACTAACTAAACTAAACTAACTAAACTAAACGAAACTAAACTAAACTAAACTAACTAAACTAAACTAAACTAAAACTAAACTAAACTAACTACACTAAATTAACTAATCTAAACTAAAACTCAAGTAAACTAAACTAAACTCAAACTCAAGTAAACTCAACTAAACTCAACTAAACTCAACTGAACTAAACGAACTAAACTAAACTAAACTAAACTAAACTAAACTAACTAAACTAAACTAAACTAAACTAAACTCAACTCAACTCAACTCAACTCAACTCAACTGAACTAAACGAACTAAACTAAACTGAACTAAACTAAACTAAACTAAACTAAACTAAACTAAACTAAACTAAACTAAACTAAACTAAACTAAACTAAACTAAACTAACTAAACTTAAACTAAACTAAAATAATCTAAACGAATGTAAACTAAACTAAACTAAACTAAACTACAAAACGAAACTAAACTAAGACAAACTAAACAAAACCAAACTAAACTAAACTAAACTAAACTAAACTAAACTAAACTAAACTAAACTAAATTAAACTAACTAAACTAGACTCAACTAAACTAAACTAAACTAAACTAAACTAAAACTAAATGAATGTAAACTGCACTAAACTAAACTAAACTACAAAACTAAACTAAACTAAGCCAAACTAAACAAAACCAAACTAAACTAAACTAAACAAAACTAAACGAAACTAACTAAACTAAACTAAACTAACTAAACTAAACTAAACAAAACTCAACTCAAATAAACTAAACAAAACTAAACTAAACTAAACTAAACTAAACTAAACTAAACTAAACTAAACTAAACTAAACTAAACTAAACTAAACTAAACTAAACTAAACTAAACTGGAACCAAAATAACAAGAAACCAAACCCAAGCTCGTATTCAACACAAAAAGACAAGAAAAGCGCATGTATTTTCGATCATTTGGCTTGTGGGAATGCACGATCACCAACAGACCACAAACACCTAAGAATGGATAACAAAAATACAACTAAAAACTTCACTGCCGCCTCGTCCAGTGGGTAAAAAGGGACCAAAAATGAACTCATCTACACTAAAAATATAACTAAACTAAAACTAAACTAAACTAAACTAAACTAAACTAAATCTAAACTAAACTAAAAACTAAATGAAACTAAACTGCCGACTAAACTAAACTACAACTACTAAATAACTAAAATTAAACTAAGCCAAACTAAAACTTAACTCAACTAAAACCTAACTAAACTCAATTAAGCTAAACTAAAACTAAACTAAACTAAACTAAACTAAAATTAACTAAACTAAACTAAATAACTCCAAAAAGTAAAAACTAAACCCAAACTCAACTAATAAACTAACTGAACTAAACTAAACTTAAACTAAACTAACTAAACTAAACTAAACTAAACTAAACTAAAATTAAACTAAATAAACTAAACTAAAATGAATGTAAACTAGCACTAAACAAACTAAACAAAAAACTAAACTAGACTAAACTAACCCAAACTAAACAAAACCAAACCAAACTAAACTAAACTAAACTAAAAACTAAACTAAACTAACTAAACTCAACTAAACTCAACTAAACTAAACTAAACTAAACTAAACTAAACTAAACTCACTAAACTAAATTAAAAACCAAACATCTATTCACAAACAAGAAATAAAAGCATGTATTCATCATTTGGCTAGTGAATGCTACGATCTCAACGACCACAACACTAAAAGGCTAAAATATACTAAAACTTCACGCGCATCGTCAGTGGGTAAAAAGGGACCAAAAATGAACTAACACTAAATGCAAACTAAACTAAACCTAACTAAACTAAACTAAACTAAACTAAACACTAAAAAACTAAACAAACTAAACTAAACAAAAACAAACTAAACTAAACTAAACAAAACTAAAACTAAAACTAAACTAACTAAACTAAACTAAACTAACTAAACTAAACTAAACTAAGCAAACCAACTAAACTAAACAACTAAACAAAACAGACTAAACTAAACTAAACTAAACTACAAACGAAACTAAAACTAACTAAATAACTAAACTAAACTAAACTAACTAAACTAATAACTAAACTAAACTAATCTAAACTAAACTAAACTAAACTAAACTAAACTAAACTAAACTAAATGGAACCAAAAAACAAGAAACCAAACCCAAGATCATATTCAACACAACAAGACAAGAAAAGCGCATGTATTTTCGATCATTTGGCTAGGGGGAATGCACGATCTCCAACAGACCACAAACACCTAAGAATGGCTACCAAATATAGGACTAAAAAATTCACTGACGCTTCGTCCAGTGGATAAAAAGGGACCAAAAATGAACTCATCTACACTAAACTTATTGTATGTACACTAAACTAAACTAAACTAACTAAACTAAAAAAACCAAACTAAACGAAAACTAAACTAAACTAAACTAAACTAAAACTAATTAAACTGCAACTAAAAAACTAAACTAAACTAAACTAAACTAAACTAACCAACCAACTTACTAAACTAAACTAAACTAAACTAAACTAAACTAAACTAACTAAATAACCCAAGTATACAACAAACAAACAAAAAACGCAATTACAGCTAAACAAATCTCAACAACAAACACTAAAATTAACAAATATAACTAAAACTAAACTCCCATCTCAATGGTAAAAACCAAAAATACTCATCTACACAAACTTAATGACACTAAACTAAACTAAACTAAACTAAACTAACTAAACTAAACTAAACAAACTAAACTAAACTAAACTAAACTAAATAAATAAAACTAAATAATAAACTGCAAAACTAAACTAAACTACCAAACCGACACTAACCAAACTAAACAAACCAAACCAACTAAACTAACTAAACTAAACTAACTAAAACAACAACTAAACAACTAAACTACACTAAACTAAACTAAACTAAACTAAACTAAACTAAACTCACTAAACTAAATTAAACTAAACTAACTAAACTAAATTAACTAAACTAAACTAAAACAAGAAACTATAACTAAACTAAACTCAAAAACTAAACTAACAACTAAACAAAACAAACAAACAAACTAAACTAAACTAAACTAAACTAAACTAAACTAAACAAATAAACTAACTAACAAACTAAACTAAACAAACTAAACAAACTAAAAATAACCAAAAACTAAACTAAAACTAAACTAACTAAACAAACTAAACAAAACAAACTAACTAACTAAACAAAACTAAACGAAACTAACAACTAAACAAAACTAAACTCTAAAACTAAATAAACTAAACAAACTAAACTAAACTAAACTCAACTAAACTAAACTAACAACTAAACTAAACTAAACAACTAAACAAACTAACAAACAACAAACAACTGGACCAAAAAACAAACCCCAGTCATATCAACACACAACAAAAAACGCAGTATTTTCGATCATGCTATGGAATGCACATCTCCAACAGACAACACCTAAATGCAACAAATTAGACTAAACTCACTGCGCCCTCCAGGTAAAGACAAATACCATCTACCTAATTATATGTCACAACTAACTAAACAAACAACTAACAAACAATAACTAAATAACTAAAAACTAAACTAATACTAAACAAAAACTACTAAACTACAAACAACAAACCAAACTAAACAAACAACCACAAACAACTAACAACTAAACTAAACAACTAAACTAAACTAACTAAGAACCAAAAGACAAGAACCAAACAACTCATACACAACAAACAAGAAAACGATGATTTCGATTTGCTAGGGAATGACGATCTCACAGACACAACACCAAGAATTACCAAAATAACTAAAAATTCCGACTTGTCATGATAAAAAGGGACAAATAACTCATCACCAAAACTTAATGTTCACTAAACTAAACTAACTACATAACTGAACTAACGAGCCAAACTAAACAAAACAAACTAACTAAACTAAACAAACTAAACTAAACTAAGCAAACAACAAACCAAACTAAACTAAACAAACTAATAAACAAACCACTCAACTAACTCTACAAAAACTAAACTAACTAAAAAACTAAACTAACAAACAACTAAACAAAAACTAACAAACTAAACTAAACTAACTAACTAAACAAACTAAACTAATAAACTAAACTAAACTAACTAAACTAAACTAAACTAAACTAAACTAAACTAAACTAAAAGAAACAAGAAACAAACCCAACTCTATTCAACACAAAAAACAAGAAAAGCCATAGTATTTCGATACATTTGCTGTGAATCACGATCAAACAGACCACAAACACCTAAGATGGATAACAAAAATACAACTAAAAACTCACTGCCACATCATCCAGGTAAAAAGGGACTAAAAATGAACTCATCTACACTAAATTAAACTAAACTAACACTAAACATAAACTAAACTAAACAAAACTAAACTAAACTAAACTAAACTAAATGAATACAAACTAGCCTAAAACTAAACTAAACTATAAAACTAAATTAAACTAACCCTAAACTAAATTAAACTCAACTAAACTCAAACTAAACTCAATTAACTAAACTAAACTAAACTAAACTAAACTAAACTAAATTAACTAAACTAAACTAAAACTCAAGTAAACTGATCTGGTTTTTGGGTTTTTCTTGTATTTGGTTTCCAGTTTAGTTTAGTTTAGTTTATTTTAGTTTAGTTTAGTTTAGTTTAGTTTAGTTTAGTTTAGTTTATTTTTTAGTTTAGTTTAGTTTAGTTTAGTTTTTAGTTTAGTTTAGTTTAGTTAGTTTAGTTTTTTTAGAGTTTATTTTTTGATTTTTTAGTTTAGTTTTTATTTTGGGTTTTAAGTTTATTTATTTTTGGGTTTTGTTATTTTGGGGGGTTTTAGTTTTAGTTTTGGGTTTTTTGGGTTTGTTTAATTTTTTTATTTTAGTTTGTTTTGTTTTAGTTTTTTTTTTGGGGGTTTAGGTCATATTAGTTTTTTTTTTAGTTTAGTGTACAAAACCATTAAGTTTTTTTGGTAATAATTCATTTTTGGTCCCTTTTTTTTCCACTGGACGAAGCGTCAGTAAATTTTTTTTGGGCCCTTTTTTTTGGGTACCATTTTAGTGTTGTGGCTTTTTTTGGAGAGGGGTGCTTCCCCTAACCAATGATCGAAATACATCGCTTTTCTTGTCTTGTGGTTTGAATATGACCCTTTTTTTGGGTTTCTTTTTCTTTTGGTTCCATTTTTAGGGTTATTTTGTTTTTTTTTTTTTAGTTTAGTTTGGGTTTTTTAGTTTTAAGGTTTTTGAGTTGGTTTAGTTTTTTGTTTTTTTTTGTTTAGTTGGGAGGGGGGTTTAGTTTATTTTAGTCTTTTTGGGTTAGTTTAGTTTGGGTTTTTAGTTCGGTTTGGCTTAGTTTAGTTAGTTTTGCAGTTAGTTTTTTAAGTTTAGTGCATTTAAACATTCATTTAGTTAGTTTATTTTAGTTTATTTTTAGTTTAGTTTAGTTTAGTTTAGTTTATTTTAGTTAGTTTATTTTTGGGTTTTATTATTTTGGGTTTAGTTTGTTAGTTTATTTTTTTGGGGTTATTTTAGTTTAGTGTACATACAATAAGGTTTAGTGTAGATGATTCATTTTGGTCCCTGTTACCCACTGGACGAGGGGCGGGAAATCTTTAGTCCTATTTTGGGGTAGCCATTCTTGGGTTTTGGGGTGTTGGGATCTTTGCATTCCCACTAGCCAAATAAATCGAAAATAAAAGGCCCCTTCTTGTCTTGTGGTTTTTGAATAGGGACTTGGGTTTTGGTTTTTGGGTATTTTGGTTCCAGTTTAGTTTAGTTTTTTTTAAATTTTATTTAGTTTAGTTATTTTTATTTATGTAGTTAGTTTGGGTTTAAGTTATTTTTAGTTATTTTAAAGTTTAGTTTGGGTTGTTTATTTATTTATTGAGTTTTTTTTAGTTTATTTTTATTTTATTTAGTTTAGTTAGTTAGGTTGTATGGTTGTTGGGTTAGTTTAATTGGGGTTTTGTTTAGGGGGGGCTAGTTTAGTTATTTTTGTAGTTTAGTTTAGTTTAGTGCAGTTTACATTCATTAGAGTTTTGGGGTAGTTTGGGTTTTATTTTTAGTTAGTTATTTTTAGTTATTTTAAATTTAGTGTTAGTTTTTAGTTTAGTTTTAGTTTAGTTAGTTTATTAGCTTGGTGTTTGTGTGTTGTGGCTTTAGTTGAGTTGCGTTTTGCTAGTTGTTTTGTGTTTAGTTTCAGTGCGTTTTAGATTCATTTTAGTTTTAGTTTAGTTTAGTTAGTTTAGTTTAGTAGTTGTTTAGTTTAGTTTAGTTTAGTTTTAGTTTAGTTAGTTTAGTTTAGTTGTTAGTTTAGTTTAGTTCGGTTTAGTTCAGTTGTGTTAGTTTAGTTAGTTAGTGTTTAGTTTAGTTGGTTTTGGTTAGTTAGTTTGGTTTAGTTTGTTTTTTAGTTTGGGTTGTTTAGTTTAGGGTTTTAGTTTAGTTTAGTTTAGTGTGAGTGATTAGTTTAGTTTAGTTTAGTTTAGGTTTAGTTTGTTTAGTTTGTTATTTAGTTTAGTTTAGTTAGTTTAGTTAGTAACATACATAAGTTTTGTGTAGATGAGTTCATTTTTGGTCCTTTTATTACCACTGGACGAGGCGTCAGTGAATTTTTAGTCCTTTTTGGTAGCCATTCTTAGGTGTTTTTTGGTCTGTTGGAGATCGTGCATTCCCCTAGCCAAATAAACGAAAATACATGCGTTTTTTCCTTGTCTTTTTGTGTTGATACGACTTGGTTTGTTTCTTGTTCTTTTTTTTGGGTTAAATTTTTTATTTATTTTAGTTTATTTTTATTTAGTTTAGTTTATTTTTAGTTTAGTTTAGTTTTTAGTTTAGTTTATTTTTTTAAGTTTAGTTTAGTTTGGGGTTAGTTTAGTTTAAGTTTATTTGAGTTTTTTATTTTATTTTATTTATTTTATTTTAGTTTAGTTAGTTTAGGGGGGGGTTTGGGGGGGGGGTTTTGGATTTTTGGGTTTTTTTTTATTTTAGAGTTATGTAGTTTAGTTTAGTTTAGTTTGGTTTTTTTAGTTTGCTCGTTATTCAGTTATGAAGTTTATTTTTAGTTTAGTGAAAATACATTAAGTTTTTGTGTAGATGAGTTAAAATTTTGGTCCCTTTTTACCACTGACGAAGTAAATTGAATTTTTTTGGGTTTCCATTAGTAGGTTTTAGTTTGGTTGGAGTGTTAGTGTTGATTTAAGGGTTGTGGGTGGGGGTGGGTTTTTTTGTTTTATTGAATTAGTTAGTTTAGTTTAGTTTTTGTTTAGTTTAGGGGTTTTTAGGGTTTTGTTCGTTTAGTTCCGTTGTGTTTTTGGGATTTAGTTTTATATTTAGTTTTTTAGTTTATTAGTTTAGTTTAGTTTAGTTTAGTTTAGTTTTTAGTTTAGTTAGTTTAGTTTAGTTTAGTTTAGTTTAGTTTAGTTTTAGTTTGTTTTATTTGTTTAGTTTTTGTTATTAGTTTAGTTTAGTTTAGTTTAGTAGTTTATTCATTTAGTTAGTTGTTGTTGTTTTGTTTATTTTTTAGTTAGTTTATTATTTAGTTAGTTTTTAGTTTAGTTTAGTTTTAGTTTAGTTAGTAGTTTAGTTTAGTTTAGTTTGGTTTAGTTTGTTAAGTTTATTTAGTTTAGTTTAGTTTAGTATAGTTTATTTTGTTTAGTTTTTTTAGTTTGGTTAATTTTTAGTTTTTAGTTTAGTTTATTTAGTGCTTAGTTAGTTTGTTTAGTTAGTTAGTTTATTTATTTATTTAGTTGTTTAGTTTAGTTAGTTTGGTTAGTGTAGTTAGTTTTTTTTTAGTTTAGTTTGTTTAGTTAGTTTTTGTTAGTTTAGTTTAGTTTATTTGTTTATTTAGTTATTTAGTTGGGTTTAGTTAGTTTAGTTGAGTTTTTTTTGTTAGTTTTTTTTGTTTAGTTTAGTTTGTTAGTTTAAGTTTAGTTTAGTTTAGTTTTAGTTTTGTTTAGTTTAGTTTAGTTTAGTTTAGTTTAGTTTAGTTTTTGTTTAGTTTAGTTTAGTTTAGTTTAGTTTAGTTTAGTTTAGTTTGTTTAGTTTAGTTTAGTTGTTTTAGTTTATGTTTTTAGATTAGTTTATTTAGTTAGTTTATTTAGTTAGTTAGTTTATTAGTTTGTTTTTTAGTTATTTTAGTTTAGTTAGTTTAGTTTATTTAGTTTAGTTTAGTTTAGTTTTCTATTAGTTTAGTTTAGTTTTTGTTTAGTTTAGTTTTAGTTTAGTTTAGTTTAGTTTAGTTTAGTTAATACAGTTTATTAGTTTAGTTTGTTTTTTGTTAGTTTATTTAGTTTAGTTTGATTTGTGTTAGTTTTTAGGTTTTAGTTTGTTTAGTTTGTTGTTTTGTTTAGATCTGGGTTAGTTTAGTTTATTGTTTAGTTTTATTTAGTTTTAGTTTAGTTTAGTTTTTTTAGTTTTAGTTTAGTTTATTTTAGTTTAGTTTTATTAGTTTAGTTTAGTTTTAGTTTAGTTTAGTTTTAGTTTTAGTTATTTAGTTTAGTTTAGTTTTTAGTTTAGTTGTTAGTTTAGTTTAGTTTAGTTTTTTTTTAGTTTAGTTTTGTTTAGTTTAGTTTAGTTTTTAGTTGTTAGTTTAGTTTGTTTGTTTTGTTAGTTTAATTAGTTTAGTTTAGTTTAGTTAGTTTAGTTTGTTTAGTTTAGTTAGTTTAGTTTAGTTTATTAGTTTAGTTTAGTTTAGTTTTAGTTTAGTTTAGTTTAGTTGTATTTATTTAGTTAGTTGTTAGTTAGTTTGTTTATTTAGTTTAGTTTAGTTAATTTAGTTTGTTTAGTTTGGTTTAGTTTAGTTTTTGGTTGGTTGAGTTTAGTTTAGTTAGTTTAGTTTAGTTTAGTTTAGTTTGTTTAGTTTTAATTTAGTTTTATTTTAGTTTGTTTATAGTTAGTTTAGTAGTTATTTTAGTTTTTATTTAGTTAGTTTTAGTTTAGTTTTTATTTTAGTTTTAGTTTTAGTTTAGTTTAAGTTTGTTTAGTTGGTTTAGTTTATTTTTGGTTAGTTTTTGTTTATTTATTAGTTTAGTTTAGTTTGAGTTTAGTTATTAGTTTAGTTTAGTTTAGTTTAGTTTTTTGTTTAGTATAGTTTAGTTTAGTTAGTTTATTTTAGTTTATTTAGTTTAGTAGTTTTAGTTATTAGTTTAGTTTTAGTTATTTAGTTAGTTTGTTTATCATTTGTTTAGTTAATTATTTTAGTTTAGTTTAATTTATTTATTTTTAGTTATTTTTTTTAGTTAGTTTAGTTTAGTTTATTAGTTTTTATTTAGTTTAGTTTAGTTTAGTTTAGTTTAGTTTTAGTTTATTTAGTTTAGTTATTTTTTTTTTGGGTTTTTAATTTGTTTATTATTTAGTTTAGTTAGCTTAGTTTTAATTTTTAGTTTATTAGTTTTGTTTTTTTAGTTAGTTTAGTTTAGTTAGTTTAGTAATTTAGTTAGTTAGTTTAGTTTAGTTTA
>JAPXFY010004548.1:0-17635 GCA_030674185.1 Monoplex corrugatus | reverse complement strand
CAATCCCCCAACACATACCCATGAAACCAACAACTCAACACCCCTTTACCCCTTTCTTCCCTACTTTTCCCCTTTCCCTTCCCTCTTCTCTCTGCACTTCCGTACACCAGATACACACAAAAACACCCACACCCACACCCCCCCACCCCCCCCCCCCCACAACACACACACACACAACCACACAAAAACACACACCAAAAAATGACTCAAATCGTTTTACATATTATGGGGCTCCCATCTTCCAAATGCGCATTGGAAAACCCCACAAAACCCAAAACCACCCCAAAAAAACACACCCCCCACAAACACACACACACACACCCCCAACAACACACACACACACACACACACCCGCCCCAATGACTTAAAAATCTTTTCACTTATTACCGGGGCTCCCATCTGCCAAAACGCTTTGGTCAAGGAGAGGGAAAAGGAGGAAAAGAAAGGGGGGGGGAGAAAAACGAGGCCCGGGGAGAGAGGAGCAAGGCCCTGAAGACATACAGTAACATACTAACAAGATTGGCACCTCAGTAGATTTCGGCCATATACCCAACATAGTTCCCTACTTATTTTGTCAAAATAGCGCTTTATACTTGGAAAAATTCACAGTATAGAATATATGCAACAAATTGGCACCCAAAAAATTTATGGCATGGAGCCCAACATAGTTCCCATATTTTTTTTTTCAAAAGAATCTCTATACAGGGAAACCAGGTCATTTTGCTATGGAAACCCAAACCACTATCTTCTGGTTCGTTTTAGAAATTTCCCTTTCTGGACTCCTTTATTTCTTCTTCCTCCTTTTGCGTTTCTGTCATCTCTTCCTATTTTTTTCTGCCCAGTGGCCTGTCCCTTTACACGATTTTGTTTAATAAAGTCTGACATACTTTCCCATAGGATTTGATAATTGGTACATATACTGACTGTTGTGTGTAAGCGTCTCTGTGGACCTGGGGTTGTAAGTTTGGGAAACGCTGGGTGGGGATTGGGTCCCGGTGTTGTAAATGGGGGGCTGTCTGGTTGATTGGTCCTTGGTGTTGAGGCTGGAAGGGCTGGCTGGTTGATTGGCTCCTGGTGTTGTAAGTGAAGGGCTGGCGGGTTTGATTGGTCTTGGTGTTGTAACTGGAAACGCTTTTGGGTTGTTTGGGCACCTGTTTTTTGTAAATGGAAGGGCTGGGGGTTGATTTTTCTCTGGTGTTTAGGGGGAAGGGGCTGGCGGGTTTGATTGGCATCCTTGTTGTAAGGGAAGGGTGTCTGGTTGACGGGCATCGGGTGTTGTAAGCGGGAAGGGTTGTCGGGTTGACTGGTTCTGGTGTTTAGGGCGGGAAGGGCGCTGGTTATGGTCTTGGTGTTGTAAGTGGAAGGCGTTGGTTGACGGCATCTGATGTTTGTAACTGAAGGGCTGACGGGTTTTGAGGGGTCTCGGGGTGTTGTAGGGGGAAAGGGCGGGTTTGGTTGATTGGCATCTGGGTTGTAAGTGGAAGGACTGTCTGGTTGACTGGGCACCCTGTTGTTGTAAGCGGGAAAGGGGGCGGGGGTTGTTTGGCATCCTGGTGTTGTAACTGGAAGGGTGGCTGGTTGACTGGTCTCGGTTTTGTAAGAGGGAAGGGCTGGCGGGGTTGATTTTATCTGGTTGTAAGCTTAAGGGCTGTTTGTTGTTTGGGTTTTTTTGGGGTGCTGTAGGCTAGACAGGCTGTCTTTTGACTGGATCGGGTGCTTAGGCTGCAGGCTGACTGGTTGACTGGTCCTGGTGTTGAAGGGAAGGGGGGTGGTTGAGGGCATTGGTGCTGTAGGCAAAAGGGCTGACGGGGTTAAACTGTCCTGGTTTTGTAACTGGAAGGGCGGCTGGTTGACTGGCATCTGGGCTGTAGGCTGGAAGGGCGGACTGGTTTTTTTTAAACTGGTCTCGGGTGTTTTGTAAAGGGAAAGGGGGTTGGGGCGGTTGTTGGTTGGGGTTGTAAGTTAAAAGGGCTGGCTGTTACTGCTATCTGGTGTTTTTTTAACGGAAAAGGGCGGCGGGTTGAAACGGTCTCTGGGGTTTTTTAAGCTGGAAGGGCTGGGCCCGGGGTTTTACTGCTATCGGGTTGTAAGCTGGGAAGGGCCCTGGCTGGTTTTACGGCATCTGGGCAAAAACCCTTTGAAGGGCGGTTGACTGCATCTGGGTTTTTGTAAAAGCTGGAAGGGCTGTCTGGTTGACTGGAAAACGGTGCGGAAGCGGAAGGGCTGACTTTTTTACGCTTCTGGTTTGTAAGCTTGAAAGGGCTGGCGGGGTTGATGCTATCTGGTTTGTAAGTTTTTAAGGGGCCCCTTGGTGGTGACTGGCATCGGGGTGCTGTAAGCGGAAAGGGGCTGAACTGTTTGACTGCCCAAACTGGTGCTGTAAGCGGGAAGGATTGTCGGGTTTGACTGCACTGGTTTTTGTAAGCTGGAAGGCTGTCTGGTTGAGCAAATCTGGTTGTAAGCTGAAGGGCTAAAAGGTTGATGCTATCGGTGCTGTAAGCTGGAAGGATTGTCGGTTGATGCATCTGGTTTTGTAAGCGGAAAGGGCTGACTGGTTGATGCTTTGGTCTGAAACGGAAAGGGTTGTCGGTTGACTGCTATCTTTTGTTTGAAAGCTGGAAGGGTTGTTGGTTGACTGCTATCGGGTTCTGTAAAGCGGAAGGGTTTCTTTGCTGCTACTGGTTTTGTAAGCTGAAAGGGCGGCTGGTTGACTGCTATTGGGTTGTAACTGGAAGGGCGAGGGTTAAATGCAACGGTGTTGAAGCGGGGGAAGGGTGGCGGTTGCTGGTACTTCTTTAAAACCTTGGGGCGGTTGGTGACGGGCTTGGGTGTTGTAAGCGGGGAAAGGGCTGTCTGGTTGATGGAAAATTTCTTTGTTACTTGAAGGGCTTGTTGGGGCTGACTGGTTTATTGGTTTTTTTGCGGGAAAGGGTTTTGTCGGTTGATGGTACTTCTTTTTTTTATTTTGAAGGGTGGTTTGGCTGACTGGTATCTGTGTTGTAAGTGGAAGGGGCTGTCTGGTTGAGGGTATTTTTCTTTTTTATTTTAAAAAGGGTGGTTGGCTGACTGGTATCTGGTGTTGTAAGGGAAGGGCGTGGTTGACGGTTATCTTCTTTGTTATTTTGAAGGGCTGGTTGGCGACGGGTATCTGGTTTTTTAAAGCAAGGGCCTCGGTTGACTGTATCTTCTTTGTTATCTTGAGGCTGGTTGGCTGATGGTATCGGGGTTTTGTAAGCTAAGGGGCCCTGGCGGGTTTTTACTGGTATCTTCTTTGTTTCTTGAAGGGGCGGGTTCGACTGCATCGGGTGTGAAAGCTGGGGAAGGGTTTTCGGGTTGATGGTTCTTTTTTTTGTTATCTTAAAGGGGCGGGGTTGGCTGAGTTCGGTGTTGAAAGCTAAAGGGGGCTGTCTGGTTGATGTTTCTTCTTATTATCTTAAGGGTGGGGCTGACTGGTTTGGTGTTGAGCTGGAAAGGGCTTTTGGTTGACTGGTTCTTTTTAAATTATTTTTAAGGGGGCTTTGGGCTGACTGGATCGGGTTTGTAATGGAAAGGGCTGTCGGTTGACGGGTATCTTCTTTTTTTTATTTTTGGGGGCGGTTTGGGCTGACGGTATCTGGTGTTTTTTAAGGGAAAGGCCTGACGGGTGACTGCATCTGGTGTTGTAAGGGGAAAGGCCTGACGGTTGACAGGTATCGGGTTGAAAAGCGGGAAGGCTGACTGACTGACGGGTATTGGGTTTTTGCGGGAAAGGGCTAGCGGGTTGACTGGCATCTGGTGTTGACCTGAAGGGGCTGCGGGTTGATGCACCCCGGGCCGGGGGCCCAAACCCTGAAATTTGAGTATTAAAAGGTTGACAGGTTTTGTTCCAACCATCCCCAAAATCTCTTCGACTCCGTCAGTCTTTTTTTTGTTTTGCCGTGCTTTTCGAGAACCTCATCCCCAGGATAGGGTTTATCTTTAAAATTTTAAATCCCACTCGATGATCGTTCAATATGTTTATCAAAAAGTTGAAAAACCCCGAAATCAGTCAATCCATTAATCCACGTTTAAAACGCCCCTTCAAATGAGCTTCATAATTAAACAGCAAATCTACTTAAAAATAAAACCCTCTGGACAAGTGGTGGGGGGGGGGGAGATGGGAGAGAAAAGAGAGGAGAAGACGGGGGAGGGGGAGGAGGGAGGAAGAGAGAAGGGAAGATAGAGAAAGAAGAAAAAAGATAGAAGGGAAAGGACAGACAGACAATACAGAGACTGCAGACAGATAGACAGACAGAAAAAACAGACGATGGAAAAAAGAGGGGGGGGGGGGGGAAGAGAGAGAGAAAAAACAGAGAAAAACGACAGAGAGAGCAGGGGGCTGCAGTCTATGGGAGCAAACCCCTCATTTCTCTGAATTGAGCAAAATTTGATTTTTTCCTTTGAACAAAAGCCGCGATCATCCAAACCATAAATTGTCCCCAAACAAATTTTTTCTTTGATTGGCGCTGTCTTTGTTGTCATCATAGTTTGTTTTTTTGTTTTGTATTTGTTTGTTTTTTTTTTGTTTGTTTTTTGCCCAGTTTTATTTGTTAATTATTTTTTGGGTTGTTTGTTTTTTTTTCTTTGTTTTTGTTCGTTTTTTTTTTGTTTGTGTTGATTATTTTTTGTTTTTTGTTGTTGTTTTGTGTTTTTTCATTTGTTTGTTGTTTTTTATTTTTTTTTGTTTGCTAGGTTGTTTTATAACGCAATTTTCCCGCATACAGCCCAAACGACGTATCTATTGCGTGATAAATTTCCCGACGCAAAGAAGAAGATTAAGGAAGAAAATTTGAATGGGCAGACATTCCCTTACATTTTATTTCCATGTCCTTTTGTGATATATCAGTAATCAAAAAAAGTTTTGTTGCAAATTTCTGTCACTTTTTGTTCGTCTTTTTTTGTTTGTTTGTTTTGCTTTTTGTTTTTTTTTTTTTGTTTTGTTTTTGTTTGTTTTTTTTTTGTTTTGTTTGTTTACTTTTTAAAATTTTGTTTGTTTGTTTTGTTTGTTTGTTTTTTTTTTGTTTTTGATGCTCTTTTTTTTCGCCCCCCCCTTCGTTTCCCACACACCTTTACCATCGAAACTAAAATCACCATGACCCCAAGGCAGAAGGGCCACAAAATCTGGGAAAATTGCACATGTATTATCGCAAAAGGAATTTTGGGATGTTTATACGCAAAAGAATTAAGGATGTTTAGGGAAAATTTGGGGGTATGAGGGATTTTTTTCTTCTTGAAATCACGCACCAACAAGGAATGGGAGAGGACAGCGAAAATGCCTAACCCACAAACAAGGATTCTCAAAAGAGCCCACACACGGAAGATAAATAAAACCCTTTATTTTATCAACTTCAAAGTAAGAAATAATTCACCCTTCCTACTGGGCCCAAGTCCTTCTGGGCCCCAATCCCAAAATGCACAAAGAATTTTTTCACCAGTTTACATTAATTGCATACGAACATTTCCAAATCTATTCTTTTTGTTTCCCGGAAGTAAAACAATCCTCAACTTCTACCCTAACCAAAACCTACAAGAGTACGAATTGAAAACGTGGGTACATACTTACTTGGGAACTGGTTCCCCCAAAAGAGAGCGAGGGCGACGACTATTCCTTTTTTAAGAAGGGGGGAAATTTAATCAGGGCGCTTTCCCCCCCCCCACCAAATAGGGACCGCCCCGTGATTGTGACCGTGGGCTCAAAGCCTACTTAAGCTGAAGACTGAATTTTTTAAACCTGAATTGGGTGGCTACATCTGACGTTACCCCCGGGCCCAAAAATGCCCTTTTTAAAAATCCCTTTGGACGGTGATTTTTCTCTAAGCGTCACCCCTTTGAACGTCCAACTCCCCCAAATGGGGAAAAAAATGGCATTTTTTCTTCAACTGGGTTTGGTCTTTTGGGGCGGTCACTTCCCCAGTCTAGGGGATTTATCCCTCCCGAAATCCATCCAGTTAAAGTTTTATTTTTCCCTGCCCACCTTTACAGGCCTTTTCCCCTTTTTGTGCCCCCAACTGCGAAAGGTTTTAGTATGGCAATGGCGACGACCTTACTTTTCAAAATGTGATAGGGCCCACCCCAGTGCCTGTGGTTTTGCCTTTGTTTACCGATCCATTTCTGGGCATAAAACTTTCAAAAGCATTCCGCCAAGGGTTCCTTTGACACTATGAGACTATGATGGGGATGTCAGTGCTGAGCATGGATCCATTCCTGACGAGACCAGTGAAAGACGTATTCTACTGTTTTTCTTTTTAACATCATCTCATCATCATCATATCATCTCATCATCATCATCACATATCATCTCAACTCAATGCCCTGCCCCATACGTTGGGGGACAGGCCTCCACCAAACTATTTTTTGTCGCTGCAAGTACATCTCCCCCCCCTGTTACTTTATCCACTCGCAAATCTGTCCAAAATTTTTTCCTGGTTTACCTGGTGCTCGTTCCACCACTTTCCTGTTGTACTAGGTGCTTCAATTTCTTGCCTCTTAAAATGTCCAAAAAATTTTGCTTGTCTTATCCTAATCTTCTTCTTAATGTTATTTTTCTTTTTGCCTCTTTCCAGACGTTTGTTTTTTTTTCTTTGCTGTCCAGGAACTTTTAACACCCCCTTTTAAAAAAACCCATTTCAGCTGCCTCAAACTTGTTCTGACTTTATTTTTACTTTCACGCTTGGGATGTACAACCAACATTTGTTTCTCAATACCCGGTGGAAGAGGGCTGAGAGATACTGACCCCTGGGTTTTCGTCGGGAAAATTTGAGGCAAAAACGTCATTGAGGCATCTGTAACTTAAAAAAACTTTGGCTGTGGGGCCCCAGCTTTTCCCCTGACCAAGCAGCTAAAATCTGGTAGGAGCCGCCCGGGACCAAAAAAAGTCCCACAATCATTATTTTGTGGACTGATAAGGTCCGAACCCACGACGTGCCCGCCATTAATTTCCTTTTGCACTAACCCCCGTTCACCACTGTGTGAATACGACAGAGGAGTTTGGATTTTCCCTACGAATTTTTGTCAGGGCACCTCTTTTGTAGTCGTGGGTAAATTAACGTGCTCTAGATGCTGCGTATGGGGCCTTGGTTTTATCGTTTTGTCTGAAAGACTGACTTCCAGTCCCCCAGTGGGGTCTTGAAACTTTTCTGATCTGCTTTTCTTCTGTAAATCTGTGAGTCTGGCTGGCTGGGGTCTGTCTCTTTGTCTCTGTTTCTGTCTCTGTCTTTTTCTCTCCTTTTTCTGTCTGTCGTCTGTCCCTCTCCTCTCCCTTCTCTCTCTTTTCTCTCCCCTTTTTCCTCCCTTCACTCTCTCCTCTTCTCCCCTGAGTGTGGTGTGTAGTGTGTGTAAATTTTTTGTGTGTGTATTGCGGTTTGTATGTATATATATAAATTTTTGGGGTGTGTGCGTGGTAGGTGAGTATATGTTGTTATTTTGGTGTTAGTGTGTGTGTGGTTTTGCGTGTGTGTTTTGTTGTGTGTGTGTGTGTGTGGTTTTGGGTGTGTATTGGTGTGTATGTGTGTGGTGATGTATGTGTATGTGTGTGTGGGGGTGTGTGTGAGTGTGTTGTGTTTTTGTGTGTGTGTGTGTGGTGGTGTGTGTGTAGGTGATTGTATGATGATATGTGTTTGTTTCGTGTGTTTGTCTCTCTCTCTCTGGTTTTTGTGTGGGGTTGTGGGGTGGTGGTTGTTTGGGGTGTGTGTGTGTGGGGTGTTGTGTGTGTGTTTTGGGGCATGTGCGTGTGAGAGAGGAAGAGTGTACATGCATTTTGTGTTAGGCTGGTGGTGTGTTTGGGTTTATATTTGTGTGTGTGCTGTGTGTTTGTGTGTGCAGGTGTGTGGTGTGCGGTTCTATGGAATAGGGAAAAGGAATAATAAAACACTCTACCTTTAAAATCAAAAAAGTAGGACTGTTGGGGTGTCGATTATCCCTGACAGCCATTTTAATCACATGGTAAATAGAATGTGTTTTTTTACTTGCTTTGATTTATTTGTTTTTCATTCGTTCGTTTATTTATTCATTATTTTATTTATCATCTATTTTTTTTTGCTTTTTTGTTTGTTTATTTGGTTTCAAAATCCTTATCATTTATTTATTTTTTTTTATTTATCATCGATTTGTTTCTCTCTCCCCCTTACTCTCTCTTTTCCCACCTCTTCTCTCTCTGCCCCTTCTTTCCTCTTTTTTTTCCCGGTGATCTCCTCCTCTTGTGTTGTGGGGGCGGTGCTTGTGTGTGTGTGTGTGTGTTTTGGTTTGTGTGGTGTGTGTGTTGTGTGTGGTGCGCCTTTTTGGGTGTGATTGTATGTGCACGCATAGTGTTTTTGTGAGATGTGTGAATGTTTTTCCCCTTGGTATGTGTGTGTTGTTGTTTTTTGGTGGTGTTGTGGTGGTGTGGTGTGTGGTATTTTACACTTTCAAAGCATGCGTGTTTTGGTTGCCGCGGTATATTTAAAAAGGGGGAAGGAAGAAAAATTTTCCCTGTTTCCCTGCACAAACACCCAATTAACACAACACAACATTTTCAGGTAGTGACGATACCTCATCACCAAAATTAACCGATTGCACACAGCCCCCAATAACTCATTTATCACACCTTGCAGCGTCACCTTCCTGCAAAAGTTGATTGAGGTTTTCTTCAATCTCACAAACGGTCAATAACCCAGGGTAAAGCCTGCCTTCTGTTTTTTTTCCTCTTTTTCGTTTTCTTTTTTCTTTTTCGTGTTCTTTTTGTTTTTCTCGTTCATATTTCTCTTGCTTGTTTTGTTTGTTTTTTTTGTTTGTTTGTTTGTTTGTTTTTTTTTTTTCCCTCGTTTTTTTCTCTCTTTTTCTTCATTTCTTGTTTTTTGTTGTAAAGCGTTTTGTTTTTGTTTCCTTCTTCTTTTTCCCCTTTTTTCTTTCTTTCTTTTTCCTCTTCTTTTTTCTTTCTTTTTCTTTCTTTCTTTTTTCTTTCCTTCTTTTTTTTTTTCTTTCCCTTTCTTTTTTTCTTTTTTTTTCTTTCTTTTTTTTTTTTCTTTCTTTCTTTCTTTTTTTTTTCTTTCTTTTTTTCTTTCTTTCTTTTTTCTTTCTTTTTTTCTTTTTCCTCTTCTTTCTTTCTTTTTTTTTTTTTTTCTTTCTTTTTTTTTTTTTTTTTTTTCTTTTTTCCTTTTCTTTCTTTTTTCTTTTTTTTCTTTCTTTTTTTCTTCTTTCTTTCTTTTTTTTCTTCCTTTTTTTTTTCTTCTTCTTTTTTCTTTTTTTTCTTTTTCTTTTTTCTTTTCTTTCTTTTCTTCTTCATTTTCTTTTTCTTCTTCTTTTAAAATTTATGTCTCTCTGCTCAATACTAAATACAATTGTTCTCCTCTAAACATTTTTTTGGTAGTATCAGCTTACTTTCTTGATCAGCTTGTTTTCCTCCCCCCGCCTCCTTCCCCCCCCCCCCCTCCCCCCAACCATTTCAAGATCTTGCCAGTAAAAGAGTTTTTTCACCGCTAAAGGAGAAAGAAAAATTACTGAAAAGTTTGGTTGGGGGCGCTTGTGGTTAGCCAAATGCGGTGAATTCCTGTTAAAAAAAAACCTAAAACTGTTTCTTTTTCATTTCCCCCCCTTTTTTTTTTCTGTCGTCTCGTCTGCGTTCTGTCTGTCTTCTCTGTCTCTATCTCTCTCTGTGTCTCTCTCTCTGCTCTTGTCTCTTTTTCCCTTCTTTGTCCTCTCTGTCCGTCCCCTCTTCTCACTCTCTCTTTTTTTGTGCAACTTGTGTGTGTTTTGTGTGTTGTATTATGTGTGTGATGTGGGTAGTGGTGGGGGGTGTGGGGTTTTTTGGCACGGTGTTTAGGAGGCGGGATGGGGAGGAAGGTGAGGGGGAAAATAGGATGAATATAAAAAAAAAATAAATTTAAACAGATATCCTCATAGAAGATTTGAGAGAACACAATGATTAAATTTTGCGGACAGAAAAAGGAAAAAAAAATTCAACACACACAAACACACGCACGCACGCACGCACCCGCAACGCACACACATAAATACAAAACACCCCACGCACCACCACAAACACACACCAAAATATATATTATATATTATATATAAATATTTCACCACACACACACACATATATATGTATATTACACCACACACGCACACACAATCACAACACACACCCACAACCAACACACCCCAACACACACACACACACACACACCACCACACACACATACACACACTACACACACCCCCACACACACAACCACACATATATACATATAAAAATTTTGACATATATATATGTGTACATACATATATATATATAATATTATATAAATATATACCACACACACACACACACACACCACACAACACACACACACACACACATACACACATACACACACCACACACACACACGACAACAAAATTACACAAAAAAGAAGTCGTTTTCCAGACTAATGGGACGGCAAGGCAAGGGTATGGTCACTTAGTTTTTCTACTTGGGGGCACACAAAAAAAGATTTCCCCAGAACAAGCCAGGCAGGGGGTTGACTTTAGACAATTGGATAAAAAAAAAGAAAAACCACAGAAAGCAGGGGCTTTATCAGAAGAAAGAAAAAATACGCGTACAGACAATTTGTAGTCTATGCTACTGGATAGGCAGCCGTGGAAGAAGTACAATACGACGTAATGGTCTTTTGAAGAGTTTCAGATTTCGTAACAAAAAACATGGCCCTCTCTTTTGCTGTTGTCTGCTCTTGTTTGCGTCGTTATGTCTGTCCCGTCTCTGTCTCTGTCCCTGTTCTCCTTTTCTCTCGCTTTCTCTCTCTCTTCTTTTTGCTCTCTCCTCTCTCTCTTTCTATCTGTTTGTTTTCTGTCTTCTACCCCTATCTCTCTTTTTTCTCTCGCTCTCTTTTTCTGTCTTTTTTCTCTCCTTTTTTGTTTGTCTTCTGTTTCTCTTGTTCCCCTGCCCTCTCTCTTCTTTTTATCTCCTTCCTCATTCTCTTTTTCTCTCTTTCTCTCTCTCTCTCTCTCTCTCTTTCTCATTGCTGTCTCTCTCTCCCTCTCTCTCTTCTCTTTTTTCTCTCTCTTTTCTCTC
Organism: Monoplex corrugatus; assembly: GCA_030674185.1. Taxonomy (NCBI): domain Eukaryota; kingdom Metazoa; phylum Mollusca; class Gastropoda; order Littorinimorpha; family Ranellidae; genus Monoplex; species Monoplex corrugatus. Next base: position 6,570 of record JAPXFY010004548.1, on the reverse strand, counting down.
TTTTACTTCTTTTTTTTCTCTCTCCTCTACACTCCTCTCTATTGTCTGTCTCTCACGTCTCTTTTTTTACCACTCTCTCTCTCTTCTCTCTGGGTACTCTCTCTCTCTCTTCCCCCCCCCTCCTGTCTTTCTCTGATTTTTCTCCTCTTCTCCTCTCTCCTCTCTCCTTTTCGCCGCTCGCTCGCCTCTTCTATTACCTATCTCTCTCCCCACATGCTCTTTTCTCCTTTTCTCTCTGTCTTTCTGTCTTGTCTGTCTCTGTCTCTCTCTGTTCTTGCCTCTGTCTGTCTGTCTCTTTCTCTCTCATTCCTCTCTCTCTCATTCTGTCCTCTTGTCTGTCTGGGGTCTGTCTGTCTCGGTTTTCCAGTCTCTGTCTCTCTTTCCCATCTCTCTCTCTCTCATCTCTCTCTGTCCTCGTCTCTGTCTGACTGTCTGTCTTTGTCCGTTTTTGTCTTATGCTCGTCTGTTTTCTGCCTCCCCCTTCTCCCTCTCTCTCTCCTCCTTCTGCTCTTTTTCTCTGTCCCTGCCACCCTCGGTCTCCCAACTAAAAAAAAAAATTAAAAATCCATGTTTGCACACCGCGAATACAAAAACGAACAATAAAACCTTTAATCCCTCGATGTTATCAAAAGGTGTCGAACACGGAAGGTCCGGAGTTGGAAAGACATACGAGACATTTTTTCGATTCACGATTTTTTACAACACAACACTACATTGCACGTCCACACACCACACACACACACACACACACACAAACACACACCCCCCACCCACACCACACCACACACACACACACACACACACACTTTTGGAAAAGAGGCCAAAATTTTAATATTTTACCAGACATCAACACACATAATAACCACACACACACTTTAAACCCCCAACACATAGACACAACACAGACACACAGAAAACCACACACACACGACCCCCTGACCTCTTTTCTCTTCTCTGTCCTGTGTCGTTCTGTCTGTCTCTGTATGTCTGTCTCTTTTTCTTTCTCTTCTTCTCTCTCCTCTTCTTTCTCGTCTCATCCCTCTCTCTCTCCTTCTGTCTCTTTGTCTCTCTGTCTGTCTGTCACTGTCGTCTTTTTTAAATCCTCTCTCCTGTGTCTGTCGACTGACTGCCTCTCTGTTCTGTCTGTTGTCTGCGTCTCCACATGTCCAAAACCCTGTCACTGTCTCCCTCTTTTTTCTACTCTGTCTCTGTGTGTCTCTCTATTGTCCTCTTTGTTTTTCTTGTGTTGGTGTCTCTCTATCTGTCTTTGTCTCTCCTTCTCTCTGCTCCTCTGTTCTCTCTCTGTTCTCTCTGTCTTTTCTGTCTTTTGTCTCCTCTCTCTCTCTCTCTCTCTCTCTCTCTCTCTCCCCCGGGAACACTGAAAACACAAGCGCACTTAAATTTATACACCCTATTTTCGGCCTCCCCCCCCCCCCCAGCTACATTCACAGTTACACTATAACCTCCACATTGCCCCTGGCCCTCACAATGGACTGCTAATTTGTCACTAGGTGCACACACACAAAAAACACACACACCCACCACCCCAACATACACACACACACACACACAACCACACGCACACGCGCACAACACACACCCACACAAAACACACACCCCACACACAAACAAAAACACCACAAAACACACACAAACCTCACCACCACAAAACACACACACACACACACACGTCTAAACCCCCCTATGAAAAGCGTTAAAAAAAGAACGAACGAACACCCCCACCACACACACACACACACACACACACAACACACACACACACAAACACCACACACACAAAACACACACCACACACACACAAAACCACACACCCCACAAAACCACACCCACCACACACAATATAATATATGATTAAATATAAAAAAATTTATAAAACAGGCCACACACACACCAGGCCGAAACACACAACACACACACACACACACACACACAAAACACACACACACATACACACACACACAAAAAACCCCTTTGGTTTGTCTCTTTTCGTGTCAATCTCCCTCTTTCTGCCCCCCCCCTCTCTCCTCTCTTTCCCCCTTCTCTTTTCTCTCCCCTCTCCCTTTTTCGTATCCCTGTTTCCCCCCCCCCCCCCCCCCCCCCCCCCCCCCCCCCCCCCCCCCCCCCCCCCCCCCCCCCCCCCCCCCCCCCCCCCCCCCCCCCCCCCCCCCCCCCCCCCCCCCCTCTCTGTTTTCCCTTCCATCTCTCTTTTTTCTCCCCTCTACCGCTCTGCCCACCCCCCCCCTCTTCTCTCTCCCCCTCCCTCTGCTGGTCCCTCCCCCCTCCTCTTCTCTTTCCACACCCCCTCACATTAACCGAAACCCCCATAGTTTAAAAACTATACACAGCCTGACGCTACAAACAGAACGACAGCGCCAGATTTTTCGCCGAAACCCTCTTTTAACGTACGAATTTTAGACATTATCCAGGAAAACAGCACAATTACCGGATAAATGCCCCTGAAAAGTACATATGGGGGGCTGGAGTTCGATTTTATTGCTGTTGGGACGACGGGAATGTTCTGGCTCTGCTTGTGTTGTGCCCAGCCGCGATGAGGTGATTGGACGAAACATTTCCAACAATTGTTTTGTTGGAGTCGTGTTTTTTTTTTTCGGTTTGGTGGGGGTGTGTCGGCTTGTTTTTTTGTTAAAAGTTTTAGGGCTTTTTGGGTTGGGTTGGTTGGTTGGGTTTTGGTTGGTTGGTTGGTTTGGTTGGTTGTTGTTGTTGTTTTTGTTGGGGTTATTTTTATGCAAGGCTTGGTTTCCAGAACTGATACCCTTGAGTTCAATCCCAGCCCGTTGGTTTGTGTGGGGGGTGTGGTGTGTGTGTGTGTGTGGTGTGGCGCGTCGGGGTTTTGGGGGCGGGTGTGTGTGTGGGTGTGTGTGTGTGTGTGGTGTGTGCGTGTGTGTGGTGTTTTGTGTTGGGTGGGGGGGTGGGTGGGTGGGTGTGTGTGTGTGTGTGTGGGGGGGTGTGTGGGTGGTGTGTTTGGTGGGGGTGGGTGGTGTGTGGTGTGTGTGTGTGGTGTGTGGGGGGTGTTTGTGGGGTGTGTGGGGTGTGTGTGTGTGTGTGTGTGTGTGGGTGGGGGGGTGGTGGTGTTTGTGTTGGTGTGTGTGTGTTGTGTGTTTTTGTGTGTGTGTGTGTTGTTTGTGTTTTTTTATAACAGCTGGGGATTCAAGATCTGAATCCGTGACCCAAAACAAGGCACTGCCCGGCCCAAGCAAACAGGAACCAAAAACAAAAAAAACCAATGTAGCGCGTATTCAACAAAACAAGACAAACAACGCTTTTTTTCGGCCAAACCCGGCCTTTGTCAACGCGAACGCACGGCACAAACAGACCAAAAACCCCAAAAACAAGGGATAATAAAAAGAAGACTAAAAACTTCCCGCCCCTCGTCCAGTGGATAAAAAGGGCCCAAAAATCATCCGGAGTTAAAACCCCACCCCCTTTTTTTTAATTTTAATTTAATTTATTTTTTTAAATTTTTTTTTTTTTAAAAGACTTGGTTTAAATTTTTAAAACTTTGAGTTCAATCATACCCCATCTTTAAAATCCGGCCCCTTGGTGCCCTTTTTTAAACCCCCTTTGACTCCCCCCCCCGGGCCCAAAAAATTTTTTTGCATTGTAAATTTTAAGCAAAGCAAAAGTTTAAACCCTTTAACTCCCTCGCTTTGTCCCCCCATTTGGAAGGATTTTTGGGGAAAGGGGAGGGATTAAAAAAAGGGGGGAATTTTTTTTTTTTAGAAGGGTGATGGAGAAAAGGGGTTTAAGGGTTTCATCTTTTTGGATGTCATTTGAGTTTCATAAATTCCCCCCCCCCAACCCCTTTCCCCCGGGTTTAAAAAGAAATTGGCCAGCCAGGGTTTTTAAAACCCAGACTTGGGGTTCGGTTTTTTTTCCCCTGATGGCCCCTTTTCTTAAAAAAACCCAAATTCATTCCGAGGGGGGGGACTTTTTTGGGGAAAAAAAACCAAAAAAAATGGAAGTGAATTTCCCCCAAGTTTTGTCCTAACTTTTTCAACGCAGACTAAATGGGGTTGTAGTAATTGATGGAAATTTGGGGGGAAAAGGCTAGGGAGGATAGGGGGGTTTTTGGTTTTGTTTGGGGGGCTTACTTTTGTTTGTTTGCTTGCGCTTCTTTTTTGTTTTTCATCCCTGCATTTCTCGTTTTCTTTCCCAAGATTGCTCCCCTCGTTCTTTTCTTTTTCCAGACCCTCACATGGGAACAAACTTAAATCTCTAAACCCCTTATTTTTGATTTTCCCACGAAAAACCCCCTCTGAAAAATGCTCTTTTCATATTGAAAACTTTTTTCTTTATCCCCCCCCTTTTGTTCTGTTTTGCTTTGTCTCTCCCCCTCTGCTCTGTCTCTTGTCCTGTCTTCTGCTTGTCCTTTTTTCTGCCCCTTTTTCTCTCTGTTTCTCTCCCTTTCTTAAAAAAACCACCAAAAACACACACAACACACCCCACCCCCACACACACACCCAAACACAAAACACAAACACACACACAACACACCCCACACAAAATATTAGTCGTTGAGTTGTAATCCAAAGAATGGTTTAAAAGAGAGGAAGAGAGAGAAAGAAAAAATAGGAAAAGGGGGGAAAAAGAAGGAAAAGGAGGGAGGGAAAGGGGAGGAAGAGGGGAAAAGGGGAGAGAGAGAAAGGAAACATCCCCAAAAACCCCCCAAACACACACACACCCCCCCAACCACACCAAAAACCCCAAACACAAAAACACTACACACCATAAAAAAAAATATAAAACACGTAGCAAAAACAAAACAAAAAAAAAAAAAACACAAAAAACACACACCCCCAAAACTGTTTTCACGAAAACCCAAAAGCCACAACCAAGGAACACAAAAAACCCAACAAATAAAAAAAAAAAACCCAAAAAAAACAAAACCCCCCAAAACCCCCCCAAAACACACCCCTCCCCCCTCTCCCCCTTTTTTCTTTCTCTCTTATCTCCCCACTCCCAAAAAAAACTTTTTAAATCCCAAAATTAAAGGTTGCACCCCAAAATTTTCACGTATTTTAAAAAAAACGGGGGTTGTTAAGTAAAAAAAATTTGGGGTTTTGAAAAAACACCCAAACACCCACACACAAAAAAACCACCCCCCCCAAACCCACACCCCCCCACCAAAACCACCCCTTTCCCCAAAAGACAAACCAAACAACACAACAACATCCCTCCCCAACACACACAAAAAAAACCACCACACCACACTCCCCAAACCCCCAAAAACACACCACAAACGCACCACAGAACCCCAACAAAAATGGTTTTGCTGGCTTTTGGGCTAAATCGTGTCATTGTACGAGGTGGGGGCCCCGAAAAAAAAGGGTTTTTATGTCTGCATTTTTTATCTGTTGTTTTTTTTTGGCTTGTTTATTTTTTTTCTTTGGGGAAACTAAAACAAAAACAATCTTCATCATCATCTCGTCTTCTTCATCATCATCGTAATCATCATCGTATATCGTCATCATAAATCGTGGTCGTCGTCGTTTTCTGTCTTTGTCGTCATATATAAACTATCATCTTTCTTCTTGTTTTCTTCTTTTCTTTTTTCTATTGTCCTTATTTAAATTATTATTATTTACATTATTCTATTAATACATTTTAAAATTCTTATTATATTATACATTCTTAAATCAATATCATAATCACCCATAAATGTCGTCTTTCTATCATCATATATATCATCTATATCTATCACCCATATTTTATTATTATCATTTATTATCTTTATTATTATTGTTGTTGTTTTTTATTGCTGTTGTTTTTGTTGTTTTTTTTCTTTTTATCCTGTGTTTTTAGTCGTTAGTTATTGTTATTATATTATAATTTTAAATTATTGATACCCTTATTATTATTATTTTTATATCTTCTTATTATGTTCATCATATCATATGTCGAGCTTGCTCGGTATCCATGAACTTTTTTTCCCAAACCTTCTTGTCAGAATTGCATTAGGTGGGTTATCTTTGAAAACCCCTTTATCAATCAGTTGGTCGATGAAGGTCTTTTTTGGAGCCCGGGGCCTTTGTTTCCCAAGGGATGGGTCTCCATAGTAGAACATCCCCCCCAGTTTTTTTGCTAGAGCGTGCCCCCGGGGAAGGCAGTCTTTGTACTTTATTGATTTAAATTTTTGGGGGATTTATCACAAAAAACCTTTTTTAGTTGGATGTTCTCTCCAGGACTTTTTCAGAGTTGCACGAGATTTTGTATAGGGCTCCATAATCTTTTCTCCAATGTCGTTGTTAGGGCCAAGAGATTGGAAAAGTAAGAAGGGATTTCCCCCGTGTGGGAAAGAATTTCCCTTTTAGGTTGTTTTGGCAGATTGGTTTTCCAGATTTTGTCCAGTTGATTTAGAGCCCCCCAAGCTTTTCCGGTCTGGTTTTGGTCTTTTTTCGGTGGAGTCAATGTAGCTCCCCAGGTTTTAAAGTTTGGAACTTTTTTGATTGTATCCCCTTTGGGAAAATTCTCATCCCTTTGATGATTTTGGGTTTTTAGACAGATGAACTTTTTTTGTTGGGCTTTGAG
>JAPXFY010004547.1:0-12500 GCA_030674185.1 Monoplex corrugatus | reverse complement strand
CCGCTAAAACTTAGGTCAGATGAGGGTAAGGTTTAGGTTTAAGTATGCTGGGAATATATCGCTAGAAATTGGATTTATGAGATATATCACTGGAAACTGGGTCGTGTGAGACATATCACTGAAAATTGAGTCGTATGAGACATATCACTAGAAATTGGGTCGTGTGAGACATATCACTGGAAATTCGGTCGTGTCAGACATATCACTGGAAACTGGGTCGTGTCAGATATGTCGCTGGAAATTGGGTCGTGTGAGACATATCACTGGAAATTGGGTCGGGTGAGATACATTGCTGGAAAGTGGACCATGTGAGACTAGGGTTAGGTGTAGTGGTGTTGGAAAGCATACAGGTAAAAGTGGATTAGTGGGGCTTAGGTTTAAGTGTGTTGGTATTTCAGTTTCAGTTTCAGTCTCAGTTTCATTTTTCTCAAGATGACGTCTCCGCGCTCGGAATGAATTCCATATGCACTAACGTCATGGGTGCCACGTGTATGGTGATCATGGCACACAGCCTTAAGCCTGTACATAAACCCATGAGCTGGCCAGGTCCTGAGGCCCTACCTAGACTATGTTTTACCTAGTCTATATTTTATACTGGTATTTTATCAGCCTACCACTGGAATAATCTTGGTTACGTGTAAATGACACATGTATGTGTGGGACTTACCTTCAGAAAAGGAGCATATATATAAAGTAAGTAAATGAATAATTAAAGGTCTGACTCACAGAACTACTACCTATTCTGTATAAATTCGTCTTTGATGACAGAACCAGCCCCACCCCACCCCTAGTCAATGCCCAAATGCTCAGCAATCTATCAACTAGGTGAAGCCAAGTTATCTTAATTATCGATTAGTACATACGTAGAAATTAGGTCGGGTGAGACTAGAGGTTTGGGTATAAGGGTGTTTGGGAGTAATTTAGCTAGACTTTTGGTCTGTTGAAGCTAAGGGTTAGGTGTGGGGGGTGTGAGAGTATATAGCTAACAATGTGTCATGGGTTGGAGATAGAGAGTACGAGTATATTTAGCTGATATAGCTATGAATGGTTCATGGAGGTTGGTGGTTTGGGTTGTATGGGCGGGAGTGTGGTGATGGATAGGAGAAAAAAGTCAAATTAGCAGGTGTTACAAGATGAAGGTGGGGTATGGTGGAAGGGGTCGGTTGGCCTGGAGGTCGTTCGGTAGGGAGACATTGCTGCGTGTGTTGTTTTCTATCCTTTTTAAAAATCGATTGACCACTGCGGGCTTTTCTGTCTGGCTTTTTCTCTTTGTTTTTTCTTTATCTTTTCTTCTTTTGTTTGTTTCTTTCTTTCTGTTCGATTTTTTTCTCTCTCCTGTTATTTCTCTATGTGTACTAGAGAGTAATAGAAATGATTAACACCCTAGGGGACTGCACAATATGTGTGTCATCTCCCTCTGTCCGGGCATGGTAAAAATTGAATCAGGTGAAGTAGGTTTGGTTGTATATTTTTTTTGGTGACTTTTTAAAATTTTTATTCACATTTTGTGGAAACATAATAACGCGAAGACATATAAATTGACAACTAAATAACATACAAATAATGGTGTTTTACAGCTTATATCGAATACAGTCTTAGCAAATACAAAAAGCAACCGTAAAGCATTATATGTCATGCAGTAAGTAGCCGAGGCATCGAGGATCTCTGAGAGAAATTAAAGCACAGAAACATACAAAAAACAAACAAACAAACAAACAAAAAAAACAAACAAACAAACAAAAAAAACCCGACCATAGTGGTAATCTCCTAACTAAGGGGTTTTTCGTTCAGTCTTCAACACGACTAAGCGGATTACTGTCGTAAGTAGGGGGGAATTGGGCCTGTCCTCAGTATGTTCAATCAAACAGGGACTGTTAAATCCCCAAAGTGACCAAAACGCATGCGGGGCCCCTTCTTCGGGGTGGGTGACCAAATGGCGGGTGATATTTTTGGGCTTCCAGACACGGCCTGGACTGTATAAAAATTAGTGTTGATGGTGTTTTTGGGGAAGTCGGGATGAGGGGCGTGGAAACAATAAAAAAAAACAAAAACACCAAAAATCATTTACCCCATCTTAATGCTTCGATCATTTTTGTGGGTTTTTGGCTTAATTTTTTTCTTCCCTTTTTGTTCCCCCCCCCCCCCCCCCCCCCCCCCCTGCACTTCCCATGACTCCTCCAAAAATTTAGACACGTTTAATAAAAAAAAAATTAAGAAAAAACAAAACAAAACAAAACAAAAAAAAAAACACGTCCAAGCTCAGTGGTTGAAGTACTCGTAAATCATTAAAGAACGCCCCCCTCTACACAGAAAGATTAACACATTGTTTTTTTAATCTTCTTCCCAAAAAAGGAGAAAAAAAGGGGGGGGGGGGGTTTAGATGCAATTGTTAGAAGTAAAGGGCTTGTGGTTGTGGTGATGAAACGATCTGCGGGGAATTTTACCTTGTTTTTAACCCCGGGAAAAAAAACACTGGGACGGATTTTGCAGGTGGTGAGGACAAGGGTTTGGGAAAATTTGTACTTGAAACGACAGGGGATAGATTGTATGAGGGAAAATGATCGCCAACGCCATGCGGCAAGCACATCAGAGATGAGTTTGATGAGGTGAGGGATGGTGATGGTGTGGTGATGTTTATTTAACGGGGGCTGGTTTTTTTTATATGATAAAGGGTATGGACTGGGAACCTAAATATCTTCGAGTTCAACCCCGTCTGCAACATTATAAACTGGTTGTTGGGCCCCCCACAGAATGTTTCCATCATTTGGTGGTGCAACTCAACGTTTAAAAAGTTCCACCCCCTCTCCCCAAATTTTCAGCCCCTTCCCAGCTTAAGAAATAGGGTTTTGCGTACGTTTAAGGGAGTCTCCCAGATAGTTTTGGCGGGTTTGGGTGGAGCACAAGGGCAATTGCTGAGTGCGGTAATTCCTGCGTGTGCGCTTATGTGTTTTGAGTGCAAAGTGTGCGCTCGCGCATTTTATCACGTGTGTAGGTCCATTGTGTAATGTGATGGTGTGTTGTGACGCGAGCACGCATGTGTGAATGTACGCTATGCATTTCAAAGAAACAAGAACGTGGAAAGGTTTTGACTTTTTCCTTTTGCTTCTCCCCCTTTCTCTCTCCCCCCCTCTCTCTCTCCTCTATCTCTGTTCTCGTCTGTCTCTGTCTGTCCTCTGTCTCTGTCTTCTGTCCTCTCTCTTTGCGTTGTCTGTCTGTCCTCTCTTCTCTCTGTGTCTTTCCCCGTCCTGTCTCTTGTCTCTGTCCTGTTTCTCTCTCTCCCTCTCTCTGAAACTCTTTTTTTTCTCTCTGTTTCCAAATTCATTTTTTCGTTTTTCGCGTCTATTTTTTTCTGTCATCATTTCTGTCTTTTTCAGAGAACGACAGAGGGATTTTCACCCCCAAAAGGGCAGTAAAAATGCGTCACCAAACCCCCACCCCCCCCCCCACCCCCGTCGGATACAGTAGGAATTAGGTTAGTGGAAAGGAAGTTTAGGGTGGGAAATAGGGTGGTTATTTGGAAGGGGCTTGTTAGAGAGGCGTGAAAAGGGCACGTTTGTGCTGTTTTTTTTGGTAATCCCATTTCCCCACTTTACACTTACGGGGAATAACCGGGACAAATTTTTTTCCCCTAAAAAAGGATAAGATAAAGATGAAGGGGGGATGAAAAACAAATATTTGGGGTTCCATAAACGGATTAAGGTGACCAGGGGGTGTATTTTGACTATCATCACAATACATCCCGGTGTCAAAAAGTCCCGAGGGGTGCAGACACTGTGGTGTTGTCAGGAACTTCAGTTTGGGAGCACGTTTTTATGACGTACAGGTGAAAGGGTGGGACACGACTGTGGGGGTCCCAGTCTTCTCAAAGATCTCATAGCATACTCACTTGGGGGGCGGGGTTTTTTTCTGCCCCCCCCCCCCCCCCCAAAAAAAACAACAACAAAACAACAAAAAACAAAAAAACAACAAAAAACACAACAAACAAAAAACAAACAAACAACAAAAAAAACAACAACAAAAACAAAACAAAAAAACAACAACAACAACAAAAAAAAAATCAAAAACAGCAAACACACGACCCCCCCCCCACCACCCCCACCCCTTATCACGATTATGTAGAATAGCAAGGATTTGTTGTTTTGGTGGTGTTGGGGGGTGTGGTGGTGGTGGGGGTGGGGGGGGGGGTGGTGGTGGGGTTGGGGGGGTGGTGGGGATGGTGTGGTGATGGGCCTTTTTTATTTTGCGTTACGTATGTGTAAAATGATGGACGAACTGCAGCAAATCCACTAGGGGCCGGTGCACTTCCCAAATTATTTTATTTTTTTAACTTCAAGTTTTAACTTTTGCCTCCTGTCTCTCTCTCTTCTGTCTCTGTCTTCCTCTGTTCTCCTTTTGTCTGATGCGTGAGAAGAGAGTAGGAGGAGTGGTGAGTGGTGGTGTGTGTGTTGTATCTTCTCTCTTTTCTCTCTCCTCTCTCTGTCTATCTCTGTTGTCTGTTATTTTTATATAAAAAACACACCCCACTCACTCACTCACCCCTCTATCTCTCTCTCTCACGCATACAGACAAAAGAGGAAACAGAGAGAGACAGAGACAGAGAGGGGAAAAGAGACAAGAGAGTCAAATTTTAAAATTTGAAGATTGAAAAATGAATAATTCTGGGGAAAGTAGCACCAGGCCTAGTGGATTTGCCTTGCATTTCCGCCATGCTATTTTCCCACATATCGTAACGCCAACAAAAAAAAAAGGTCCATCACCACCACCATAAACCACCACCACCACCACCACCCCCAAACCACCACCACCACCACCACCACCCCCACTACCCCCCCCACCACCAACAACAACAAACCCTTGCTATTCTACATAACCCGTGATAAGGGGTGGTGGGGGTTTGGGGGAGGGGGATCGTGTGTTTCCCTGTTTTTGATTTTCTTTTTGTTGTTGTTGTTGTTTTTTTTTTTTGTTTTTGTTTTTGTTTTTTTTGTTTTTTGTTTTTTTTTTTGTTTTTTTGTGTCTTTGTTTTTTTTTTTTGGTTGTTGTTTTTGTTGTTTTTTTTTTTTCGGGGGGGGGGGGGGCAGCAAACCCTCGGCCCAGAGTGCAGTATGCTATGAATCATTGGGGAAACGGGGGACCCCACGGGTCGGTCCCATCCTTTTTCCCCCTGTCCCGCCCAAGGGGAACCCGTGCTGCTAAACTAAAAAGTTCCTAAACCAACACCACGATGTCTGCATCCCTGGGGGACTTCTTGACCCAAAGGATGTATTGTGATAGATGGCCCAGAATACAGCCTGGTCAAATCAGTCCAATCCCAGATATGGAACTCCAAATGATCTTGATTATCACCCCCCCCTTAAAATCATTTCTTTAAACCTTTGTAGTGGAAAATTTGCCCCCAGGTTATGTGCCAGAATTTTTAAAGTGGGAAATGGGTTTAACCAAAAGAAAACACAAAAACCGTGTCCCCCTATCCACGCCTACATCATAACAAGCCCCTTTTCCCAAAAAACTCACCCTTTTTTCCCACCCTATAACTTCCATTCCATCTAAACCCAAATTTCCCAGCTGTATCCTGACAGGGGGGGGGGAGGGGGGGGGGGTTGGGGACGCAATTTTTCTGGGCCTCGGGGGGCTAAACACCTCTGTCGTTCTCTGACAAAGACAGAAATAAAAAAAAGATAAAAAAAAGACAAAGAAAAACAAAGAATGAATTTAGAAAAAGAGAGAAAAAGAGAGATTCAGAGAGAGAGAGAGAGAGAGAAAAAAGAGACAGAGACAGAGAGAAAAGACAGGGAAAACACAGAGAGAGAGAGAGAGACAGACCGACAGACCGACAAAGAGAGAGAGACAGACAGACAGAGACAGAGAGACAGACAGAGACAGACAAAGACAGAAAATAGAGAGAGAGGGGAGAGGGGGGGGAGAGGAAAAGGGAGAAGCAAAAGGAAAAAATCCCAAAACCCTTCCCACAGTTCATTGTTTTTTTTGAAGACCCTTTATAGACTGGGATTGAACTCGAAGATATTCAGTCTCTAGTCCATACCTTTATCAATATAAAACAACCAGCCCCGTTAAATAATCATCACCATCACCATCACATCACCAACACATCATCATGCATCATCATCATGATGTGCTCATGCCGCATGGCGTTTGGGCGGATCATTTGCCTCCAATACATCTATCCCCTGTCGTTTCAAGTACATCTCCCACCTCTCTGTCCTCATCCACCCAGCAAGTCCGTCCAGTGTTTTCTCCCTGGTTAAAGCAATCGTGAATTCCTCGCAGATCGTTGCATCCACCACAACCACAAAAGCCCTTTTACTTCTAACAATGCATCATAACCACGCCAGCTTCTTCTCCTTTTTGTGGAAGAACGGATTCAAGAAACACATGTGTTAATCTTTCTGACTGATAGAGATGGTGCGTTCTTGAGATGATTTACGAGTACTTCAACCACATGAGCATGACGTGTTTTTTGTTTTTGTTTTGTTTTGGTTTTGTTTTTAACTTAATTTTGATTTTCATATTAACAGTGTCTAATTTATCTGGAGAGTCATGGGGAAGTGCAGGGTGGGGGGGGGGGGAGAACATAGTTGTACGAAACATTAAGCTACAACACCACAAGAATGATACGAAGCACTTAAGATGGGTACTGATTTTTGTGTGTTTAGTTTTGTTTTATTATTGTTTTCCACTCCCCTCATCCCGACTTCCAAACACACCATCAACAATCTAATTTCATACAGTCCAGGTCCCATGACTGGAAGCCCAAAACATATCACGCCGACATTAAGTCACCCACCAGAAGAAGGCCCTGCACTGGCTGTTTGGTCACTTTTGGTGGATTTACCAGTGACCTGTTCTGATTGAAACATACGAGGACAGTGCCCAACTATACCCCCTACTTACGACAGTAATCCGCTTAGTCGTGTTGCAAGACTGAACGACAATCCCTTAGTTAGGAGATTACCACTATGGTCGGGTTTTTATGTTTGTTTGTTTTGTTTTGTTTGTTTTTTGTTGTTTGTTTGGTTGTTTTTTGTATGTTTTCTGTAGCTTTAAATTTCTCTCATAGATCCTCGATGCCTCGGCTACTTACTGCATGACCTATAATGCTATTACGGTTGCTTTTTGGGTATTGCTAAGACTGTATCGATATAAGCTGTAAACACCATTATTTGTATGGTTATTTAGTTGTCAATTTATATGTCTTCGCGTTATAATGTTTCCACAAAATGTGAATAAAAATTTTAAAAAGTCCCCAAAACAAATACAACTCAACCTACTTCCCCTGATTCAATTTTTACCATGCCGGAACAGAGGGAGATGACACACAATATTGTTGCTGTCCCTAGGGTGTATAATCATTCTATTACCTCTCTAGTACACATAGAGAAATAACAGGAGAGAGAAAATCGAACAGAAAGAAAGAAACAAACAAAAGAAGAAAGATAAAGAAAAAACAAAGAGGAAAAAAGCCAGCCAGAAAAGCCCGCATGGTCAATCGATTTTAAAAAAGGATAGAAAACAACACACGCAGCAATGTCTCCCTACCGAACGACCCTCCAGCCAACCGAACCCCTTCCACCAATACCCCACCTTCATCTTGTAACACCTGCTAATTTTTGACTTTTTTCTCCTATCCATCACACACTCCCCCGCCCATACAACAAACCACCAACCTCCATGAACATTCATAGCTATATCAGCTAAATATACTCGTAACTCTCTATCGCCAACCCATGACACATTGTTAGCTATATACTCTCAACACCCCCACACCTAATCCCTTAGGCTTCAACAACCAAAAATCTAGCTAAATACTCCCAACACCTTATACCCAAACCTCTAGTCTCACCCGACCTAATTTCTACGTAAGTACTAATTCGATAAGTAACGATAACATTGGCTTCACCTAGTTGATAGATTGCTGACATTTGGGCCTTGAACTAAGGGGTGGGGGTGGGGCTGGTTCTGTCATCAAAGACGAATTTATATCAGAATAGTAGTAGTTCTGTGAGTCAGACCCTTTAAATATTCATTTAACTTACTTTATAAATAATGCTCCTTTTCTGAAGGTAAGTCCCCACACATACATTTCATATTACACGTAACCAAGATTATTCCAGTGGTAGGCTGAAAAAATACCAGTAATAAAATATAGACTAGGTAAAACATATCTAGGTAGGGCCTCAGGACCTGGCCAGCTCATGGAGGTTTATGTACAGGCTTAAGCTTGTGCCATTGTCACCATACACGGCACCCCTGACGTTAGTGCATATGGCAATTCAATCCTAGCGCGAGACGTCTCTTGAGAGAAATGAAACTGAGACTGAAACTGAAACTGAAATACCAACACACTTAAACCTAAGCCCACTAATCCCATCTTTTACCTGAATGCTTCACAACACCATCTATCTTAACACCTAACCCATAGTCTCCATGGTCCACTTTCCAGCAATGTATCTCACCCGATCCAATTTCCAGTGATATGTCTTCACACACCCAATTTTCCAGCGACATATCTGACACGACCCATGTTTTTCCCGTTGATATGTCTGACACGACCGAATTTCCGTGATTATTCCTCACACGACCCAATTTCTAGTGATATTCTCATACGCTCAATTTTCAGTGAATGTCTCACACTACCCAGTTCCAGTGATATAACTCATATAATCCAATTTTCTAGCGATTATATTCCCAGCTATACTTAAACCTAAACCTTACCTCATCCTGACCTAAGTTTTAGCGTAGACTCTCAACGCCCTTTTCATTTAACCTTAAGAATAACCGGACCCATTTCTGAGCTATATACTTTAACAACCATACAACCCTATACATTAGTCTCACCTGACCCAATTTTCAAGCCATATCCTCACAATGAACTGTAACCCAGTTTCTACTGTATGCCCAATTTCACCTACCATTATTACCCATCCTGATTCAGTTTCTGGTGTATAATTCCCTGCAATTTAAACCGAAAGCTAAGTCTGATCAGACCCATTTTCTAGCTACATACTCCCCGCACGCCTACAGCCCTCACTTGGCCTATTTATCCTCGTGATATACTCCCCAACACACTTAACCTAAATCTTAGTTTCACCAGACCTCATTTCCAGCTGTGTTATTCTCAGCCCTTTACAACTTGCCCTTAGGTCCTATCTGACCAAATTTTCTAGCTGTAGAATCCCGAAATCCTTACTATGTAAACCTTAGTCTCTTCTGCCAGTTTTTAGCTATAACATACCGCAACACTCCTATATCTAACCCTTAGCCTCACCGACCCAATTTATAGCGAATTATCGCCCAAACATTCCCTACATCTAATCCTTAGACTCACAGACACCAATTCTAGCTATATAACTGACCCAATTTCTAACAATAATTCCCAACATCCCTACATCCAGCCCCTTATCCAGCTGGCCCCATTTTCCTATGCTCTATAATTGACCCCACCTTCTAAAATATATTCCCAACATCCCTACTCCAGCCCTTAGGCCTCACTGACCCAGTTTATAGCGACTACGCCCAACACACCTACATCCATTCCTTAGCCTCCGCTGGTCCGTTTTTCTGGCGTTATACTCCCACACCCCTACGTCTGACCCTTCATCTCATATAACCCAACTTTCACTCTGTACCCAACATCACTACATATGCCCCTTACCGGCATGACCCCAATTTCTAACAATTAACTCCCAACACCCTAATCCATCCCTCGCCTCAGGCGACCCAATTCTCGGCACAGGTTTTTCCAATACTCCTTCTTTTAACAGCTTTGCCTGACCCATTTTCCAGCTACCATATTATCAACATACTTAAACCTAAACCCTAGCCCCAGCTCAACCATTTCCCTACCAGTATACTCCTGACCGCCCGCCCCCTCTCTCCTTCTCTCTCTCTCACACACACACACACAACACACCACACCACACACACACACACACACACAGCACACACAAACAACTCTTAGTTCACCTGCCTCTATTTCTTTCAGTTTCTTCTGATCTTTTATTATTTATTTATTTATTTATTTATTTATTTATTTATTTGTGTATTTGTTTATTTGTTTATTTTTATTTATTTATTTATTTGTTTATTTATTTGTTTTTTTTATTCATTCATTCATTTATTTATTTATTCATCGTCACTTTTCACACCACCACCACAACACTTTGGTTCACCTGTTCCAATTTCCTTCTTTTTCTTCTGGATTTTTGTTTATCTATTTACCCATTTACCTATCATTTTATTTATTTATTTATTCATTTATTTTATTCATTTTTCTATTTATTTATTTATTTATTCATTCATTTATGTATGTATTTATTTATTCATTTATTTATTTATTCATTTATTTATTTATTTATTATTTATCTATTTATTTATTTATTTATTTATTTATCTATTTGTCGTCAGTTCCCAAAACCACCACCACCACCACTACCACAACACTTAATTCATCTGCCCCAATTTCTTTTCTTTTTCTTCTGGATTTTTTATACTTTTTTGTTGTTGTTAACTTTTCTTGTGTGTTCATTCAACATAAACAGATGAACTTGTGGTGTCAGGCACCTGTTCCAGTTCCACAAGAACACGAGTACAGCTAACCCATTTCTCTCGCTGACTATTGATTGCAGAGGACGACACAAAGTTCTGTCCCTGGGGTGTTAATCATCCCTATCACTCTTTGGCGTAGACAGCAATAATGGAAAAGGCAAAGAAGACAGAGAGGAAAAGAATGAAAAGAAAGAAAAAGGACAGATAGGACGAGAACGAAAGAAAGAAAAGTAATAGGTGGGGGGGTGGGGGTGTGGGGGTGTGCTGGAGAAAGTCCAGTGTTGTTAAGCTTTACAGTCAGTCTCTCTTTATTTTATACAGACAGATACACTGACGCAAAGCATTATGTACAGATGTACGAGCGTGTATAATATCTCTATGCAGCCATGCGTATGCATGCATATCCCCCAACACGTGCAAAAACGCATGAGTTCACGTGTTTTTCACACGCACCACAGACACACACAAAGACACAACGACACAACACACACCACCACACACACACACAACACACACACACCACACACACACACACACACACAACCACACACACATGCATGTACACACACACACACAACACACCACACATGCATGTACACATACAAAACACACACACACACACACACACACACACACACACACACACACACACCCCACACACACACACACACATTCACACCACATGTACAGGTCCTTTCATCACAATTAGGGCATGAAGGACACAAACAAACACACAACACACTCGTACGCATGCACGCACACACACACACACACACACACACACATGCACGCACCCCCCCCCCCACACACACACACACACTCAAACACGCACTTTGCACACTTTCAAGCTCGAATATGTACACACTTCGTCTCTTTCTTCACTGTTTAGTATTTGAAGACGTTTTGTTTTGTTTTTTCTGTACAAATATTTCTAGGTAAATAGGTTAGAATGGGCAGGGTTGGAAAAAATAATAGTTTATATTAGCCACTAACTTCTGCAGTGGACATAAAGCATCAATGTCATGGTGTCTCTCTTTCATTATATTTGCCTCTGTTTATCTGTTTTGTTGATCTGTGTGCCTGCTGACCCCAGCCCCTTCTGCCCAGCTCTCGCTTTGGTCTTGCCTATCTCTTACTGTCACTTTTTTCTGTCCGTCTGTCTGTCTATCCGTCTGTCTGTCTGTCTGTCTGGCAGTCTGCCTGTCTGTCTGTTGGCTGGTCGGTCTGTCTCTCTGTCTCTGTCTGTCTGTCTGTCTGTCTGACTTTCTCTCTCTCCCCTCTCTCTCTCTCTCTCATTGTCTTTGTCTTGCTCTTTCTCTGTCTATGTTTCTTTTGTCTGGTTTTGTGTCATTCATTGTCAACCTCCCCACCCCCCTCTCTCTCTCTCTTTCCCTTTTTTCCCCACTCTCTATCTCTGTTTTGTCTCTGTCTGTCCCGTCTGTCCGTTTGTCTCTCTCTCTCTCTCTCTCTCTCTCTCTCTCGCCATTTTCTCACTCTCTATCTCTCTGTGTCTCTCTATTGTCTCTGTCTGTTAATCTGCCTGCCAGGCTGTCTGGCTGGCTGTCTGGCTGGCTGTCTGTCTCTCTCTCTCATTGTCTTTGTCTTGCTCTTTTTCTGTGTGTCTTTTGTCTGTTTCTGTGTCATTCATTGTCAACCTCCCCTCCCCCCCCTCTCTCTCTCTCTCTCTCGTCATTTTCCTCGCTTTCTGTCTCTGTCTCTGTCCCTGTCTCTCTCTCTCTCTCTCGCCATTTTCCTCACTTTCTATCTCTCTGTCCTCTCTATTTTCTCTGTCTGTCAAACTGCCTGCCCGTCTGTCCATCTGTCTGTCTGTCTCTCTTTTCTCTCTCTCTTTCTCTTCCTCTCCTCCCTTTATTTCTCTTTTCTCTCTCCCTTTTTTCTTTCCCCTTTTTTTCTTTCCCCCCTTTTCCCTTCTC
>JAPXFY010004546.1:0-17648 GCA_030674185.1 Monoplex corrugatus | reverse complement strand
CCCGAGAAAAACATGTTTTTCTCCAGGTACAACATTTTTTTTTTTTTAAAAAAAAAATTTTTTTTGGGGGCCCCCCCAAAAAATTTTTAAAAAACCCCCTTTTTTAAAATTTACAAAGGTGTCCCTTTTTTTAAAATTTAACAGGGGGTTTTTTTTTTTTTTGGGGGTTCAACATTTGTTTTCTCCGGGGGAAAGGGAAAAACAGTTTTTTCTTTTTATTTAAAAAATTTTTGGGGGGCCTTTTTTAAAATTTAATAAATTTTGCGCCCCTTTTATGTAATAAAAATTTGGGGCTGCCCTTTTGGGAAACAACATTTTGGGGTTTTCCCCTTTTTTAGGTAAATACATGTTGTGTCTGTCGGGGCCTTTGTTATTTACAAAACATGTTGTTTGTCTCCTTTGTTATGTTAACACAGTTGGGCTGTCTGCTTGTTAGTGTACAACATGTTGTTGGTCCTGTCTGCCTTTTAGTTACATACAGTTGGGTCTGTCGGCCTTGTTATGTTACATAAAAGTTGTGTCTGTCTGCCTTGTTATGTACATAAAATGTTGATGTCTGTCCTGCCTTGTTATTTTAAAACATACATTGTGTGTCTGTCTTTGTTATGTAATACATTTTGTGTCTGTCGGCCTTTGTTAGGTTACATACATGTTGTGGTTGTCGTCCTTTGTTATGTTAATACATGTTTTTAAAGCTTGTTTGATTACATGCATGTTTGTGTCTGTCTGCCTTTTGATTATGTTACATACATGTTGTTGTCTGTCTGCCTTTGTTATGTTACATACATGTTGTTCTGTCTTTGTTATGTTACATACATGTTTTGTTGTCTGCCTTTTTTATTTACATACATGTTGTGTCTTTGCTTTGTTATGTTAATACATGTTGTGTCTGCTTTTTTTTAAAGTTACATACATGTTTTTGTTTCTCCCCTTTGTTTTTTTACATACATTTTGTGTCCTTTTGCCTTTGTTATGTTAATACATGTTGTGTGTCTGTCTGCCTTTTTTATGTTACATCTGTTTGTGTGTTTTTCTTTGTTAGTTACATACATTTTGTTCGCTCCCTTTGTTATGTTACAAAACATTTTGTGTTGTCTTCTTTGTTTTTAATACATGTTTGTCTGTCGGCTTTTTTAGTTACATACATGTTGTGTGTCGCCTTTGTTATTTTTACATACATTTGTGTCTGTCTGTTTTTGTTATTTTACTACATTTGTTTTTTTTTTTTTTTTTTTTTTTTTTTTTTTTTTTTTTTTTTTTTTTTTTTTTTTTTTTTGTTTTTTTTTAAAACATTTGTTGTTTTTTGGAATAAAAATTTTTGTTTTTTTAAAATGCCATTTTCCCCCTTTTTTTTAAAAATTTTCTTTTTTTGAAATTAAAAAAAGGGGTTTTTTTTTTTTTTGGGGGGGGTTTTTTTTTTTATTTTACAACGGGGCCCCCTTTTTATTTTTAAAACCCCCTTTTTTGAAAAATTTTTGGGTTTGTTTTTTAAAAAACCCCGGTTTTTTTAAATTGGTTTTCCCGGGAAAAAAACCCCCTTTTGTTATGTACATACAGGGGGGGTTTTTTGTTAAAAATTTTTTTTGGAACTTTTTTTTTTTTTTAAAAAAAAACCCCCCTTTTTTTACAAATTTGGGGGTTTTTTTAAAATTTTAATTTTTCCGGGTTTTTTTTTTTTAAAAATTTTTGGGTGGCCCTTTTTTTTAAAAAAATTTTTTTTAAAAAACCCATTTGTGTTTTTTTAAAATTTAAACACCCCTTTTTTTTTAAAATTTTTTTAAAGGGAAAAAAAATTTGTTTTTTTTTTTTTAAAAAAAAATTTTTTGTTTTTTATTTAAAAGGGCCCCTTTTTTTTTTTTAAAAAAAGGGGGCGGCCTTTTTTGTTAAAAGGGGGGAAAAATTGGTTTTTTCGGAATTACAAAAAATTTTTTTGTTTTTTTTTTTTTTTTTTTTGGGGCCTGTTATGTTTTTCGGGGCCCCTTTTTTTTAAAACCCCCAAATTTTGGGTTTTTTTTTAGAAATACAGGGCCCCCTTTTTTAAAAAAATTTTTGGGGCGCCCCTTTTTTTTTTACATAAGGGGTTGGGGCCCGGAAAAAGGGGGTTTTTTTTACTACAGGGGCCCCCCTTTTTTTTTTTGGGTTTTTTTTTAAGAAAAAAAGGGGCCCCTTTTTTTTTAAAAAAGGGGTTTTTTGGGAAATTAATTTTGGCCCCCCTTTTTTTCCCTTTTAAAAGTTTGTTTTTTTAGAAAATTTTTTCCCCTTTTTTTGTAACAAAAAGGGGGGGAAAAAAGGTTTTTCCCCTTTTTTAGTTTACAAAAGGGGGGTTTTTTTTTTTTAAAAATTTGGGTTTTCCCAAAAAAAAGGGGCCCCCTTTTTTTTTTAAACTTTTTGGGGGGCCCTTTTTTTAAAACATTTGTTTTTTTTTAAAAAACCCCTTTTTTAAAACTTTTTGGGTTTTTTTTTACAAAAACCTTTAAAAAACCCCCCTTTTTTATTTTAAAAAATTTTTTTTTGCGAAAACATTTTTTTGGGGGCCCTGTTTGGTCAAAAACATTTTTTTCTTTTTTTTTTAAAAAGGGGTTTGTTTTTTTTTAGAATTTTGTTTCCCTTTTTAAAAAAAGGTTTTCCTTTGTTTTTAAATTTAAAAAGGGGGCCCGATTTTTTTTTTTTCCCCCCCCAAAAAAATTTTTTTGGGGTTTTTTTAAAAATTTTTGGGGCCTCCCTTTTTTTCATACGGGGTTTGGCCCTTTTTGTAAAAAAAGGGTTTTCCCGGGTTTTTTTTTTTGGGGGCCCCCTTTTTTTAAATACATGTTGGTTTCTCCAAAACATTTTTTTGTTCCCGGGAAAAACAGGGTTTTTTTCCCAAGTTCAAACAGGGGCCCTTTTTGAAAAAAAAGGGGGCCCTTTTTGTGACAAAAGGGGGGGCCCCCAAAAAAATTTGTTTTTTCTTTTTAACAACGGGGTTTTGTTTTTTATCAAAGGGGGGCCCAAATTTTTTTTTTGGTTTTTAAAAAAAAAGGGGGCCCCCCGGGGTTATTTTTCCTTTTTGGGGGGTTTTTAAAAAATTTTTGGGGTTTCCAAAAAAAAAAAGGGGTTTTTTTTTAAAAAAAGGGGCCGTTTAAAATTTAAAAAAGGGGGTTTTTCCCCTTTGTTATTTAAAAAAGGGGGGGGGACAACATTTGGGGTTTGGTTTTTTTTAAAAACCCCGGGCGAAAAATGTTTTTTTCCCGGAAAAACATTTTTTTGGGGTTTTTTGCCCCTTTTTGTTAAAAAACTTTTTTTTTAAGGGCCCTTTTTTTTTGGGAAACATTTGTTTTTGGGTTTTTTAAAAGGGGCCCCCTTTTTTTTTAAACTTTTGGGGGCCCAAAAAAAGGGTTTGTTTTTTTTTAACAAAAGGCTCCCCTTTTTGTTTTTTTTTTTTGGGGGCGGGAAAATTTTGGGGTTTCCGGAAAACATTTTTGGGTTTTTTTTTAAAATTTTTCGGGGAAACCTTTGTTTTCCGGGGCCCTTTTTTTTCTCAGGCCTTTTTTTTTCCCCTTTTTTTTCCGGGGGTTTTTTTTGGAAACATTTTTTTTTTTAGAAAAAAATTTTTTTTTAAAAATTTAAAAGGGGTTTTCCTTTTTAAAAAATTTCCGGCCAAAACATGTTTTCTCGAATTACAATTTTTTTTCCTGTTTTTATTTACAAAGGGCCCTTTTTTATTTTAAAATTTTTTCCCCGAGAAAAAATTGTTGTCCCCCGGGGGAATTTTGGGCCTTTTTTATTTTTTTTTCCCTTTTTTTTCAAATTTTTTTTTTTTTAAAAAATTTTTTGGGGGGGCCCAAAAAAAATTTTTTTTTTTGGTTAAAACACCTTTCCCGTTTGACAAAAAGGGGGAGTTTTTTTTTAAAAAGGGGGCCTTTTTTTTTAATACATTTGGCCGAAAACATTTTGTTTTCCGGGAGAAAACATTTTTTTTCCCTTTTTATGCATACACCTGTTTCCCGGGGCCCAAATTTTTTTTTTTTTTTTAAAAACGGGTTTTTTTTGTTTTTTTTTTGGGGAAACATGTTTTTTTCCCCCGGGGGCCCTTTCCCAACAACATGTTGTTTTTTTTTTTGGGGCCGGGGGGCCCTTTTTAGTAAAAAAAAGGGGGCCCCAAAATTTTCTTTTTTTTTGGAAAACAAAATTTTGTTGTTTTTTGGGAAAAATTTTTTTGTTTTTTATTTACAAAGGTGGTTGTTTTTTTTAAAAGGTTTTTGTTTGTTTTTTTTTTGGGGTTTTTTTTTTAAAAAAAAATTTTTTTTTTTTAAAAAAATTTTGTTTTTTTTTAGCATAACCATTTTGTTGTTTTTAAAAAAAGGGGGCCAAAAAAAATTTTCTGTTTTTTTTTAAAAAAAGGGCGCCCTTTTTTAATTTACATACAGGGGCGGCCAAATTTTTTGTTTTCCCTTTTTAAAAGACAACATTTTTTTTTTTTTTAAAAAAAGGGGGCCCCTTTTTTTAAAAAAAGGGCGCCCCTTTTTTATGTTAAAAAGGCCCCTTTTTTAATTTTAAAACCCGGGGCCTTTTTGTTTTTTAAAAACATTTTGTTGTCCGAAAAAGTTTTGGTTTTTTTTAAAACTTTTGTTTTTTTTAATTTCAAACCCTTTTTTTAAAAACAAAGGGGCCCCTTTGTTTTTAAAAAAGGGGTCTTTCCCTTTGTTTGAAAACCTTTTTTTCCCCCCCCCCCCCAAAACCAAAAACCCCCCCCCCCCCCCGGGCCCCCCCCCCCCCCCCCCCCCCCCAAAAAACCCCCCCCCCCCCCCCCCCCCCCCCCCCCCCCCCCTTTTTCCCCCCCCCCCCCCCCCCCTTTTTTTCCAAAAAAACCCCCAAAAACCCCCCCCCCCCCCCCCCCCCCCCCCCCCCCCCCCCCCCCCCCCCCCCCAAAAACCCCCCCCCCCCTTTTTCCAAAAAACCCCCCCCCCCCCCCCCTTTTCCCCCCCAAAAAAAAAAAACCCCCCCCCCCCCCCCCCACCCCCCCCCCCCCCCCCCCCCCCCCCCCCCCCCCAAAAAACCCCCCCCCCCCCCCCCCCAAAAAAACCCCCCCCCCCCCCCCCCCCCCCCCCCCCCCCCCCCCCCCCCCCACCCCCCCCAAAAAAAAAAAAAAGGGGGCCCCCCCCCCCCCCCCCCCCCCCCCCCCCCCCCCCCCCCCCCCCCCCCCCCCCCAAAAAAAAAAAAAACCCCCAAAACCCCCCCCCCCCCCCCCCCCAAAAACCCCCCCCCCAAAATCAACCCCCCCCCCCCCCCCCCCCCCCCCAAAACCCCACACCCCACCCCCCCCCCCCCCCCCCCCCCCCCCCCCCCCCCAAAAAAAAAAAAACCCCCCCCCCCCCCCCCCCCCCCCCCCCCCCCCCCCCCCAAAAAAAACCCCCCCCCACCCCCAAAAAAAACCCCCCCCCCAACCCCCCACCCAAAACCCAAAAACACCGGGCCCCCACCCCCCCAACCCCCCCCCCCCCGGGCCCCCCCCCCCCAAAACCCCCCCCCCCCCCCCCCCCCCCCCCCCCCCCCCCCCAAAAAAAACCCCCCCCCCCCCCAAAACCCCCCAAAAAAACCCCCCCCAACCCCCCCCCCCCAAACCCCCCCCCCCAAAACCCCCCCCCCCCCCCCCCCAAAAAAAACCCAACCCAAAAAAAACCCCAAAAAAACCCCAAAACCCCCCCCCAACCCCCCCCCCCCAAAACCAAACCCCCCAAAAAACCAAAAAAACCCCCCCCAAAAAAACCCCCCCCCAAACAAAACCGCCCAAATGTATGTAAAAATTTCCGGGGAAACAAATTTTTTTTTTCCCCCCAAAAACAACATTTTTTTTTTGGGGGGAAAACAAAATTTGTAAAAAAAAAAAAAAAAAAAATTTTTTTTGGGGAAACATAAACATTTTATTTTTGAGAAACAAAAAAGTATTCTGGGGGGGGGGGGGGGGGGGGGGGGGGGGGGGGGGGGGGGGGGGCCCCTTTTGTATGTAAATAAAAAAGGGACAACCCAAAAAAATTAACAAAAAGGCCCCCAAAAATTTAACATCCGGGGAAAAAAAAATTATTTTCTGGGGAAAGACAAATGTTGTCGGAAAAACAACATTTTTTTGGGAAAAAAAACATGTGTTTCGGCCCAAAGAACAAACATGTTGTTCCAAAAAGACAAAAAAAGGGGTTTCCAAAAGAAAAAAACCGGTTTTTTTAAAAACAAAGGGGCCCCTTTTTAAAAAACATAAAAAGGGCCCCCCTGTATGTAAAAAAAAAGGGGGGCCCCTTTTAACATAAAAAGGGGCCGCCCTGTATGAAACTAAAAAAGGGCCCCCCTTTTAATAAAAAAACAGAAACCCTTGGGTTAAAAAAAGGGCCCCTTTTTTTTTAAAACAAAAAAAGGGCGCCCTGTATGACATAAAAAGGGCCCCCCTTATGTACATAAAAAGGGCGCCCCCAAAATTTTTAAAAAAAAGGGCGCCCTTTTATGTTAAAAAAAAAAAAAAACCCCCAAAATGAAAATAATGGGCGCCAAAAATGTAATAACTTTGGAACGACCCTTATGTACAAAAAAAGGACGCCCGTTAAAAAAAAAAAAAAGGGCCCCTTTTGTATGTACATAAAAAAAAAGGGGCCCTTTTTTAACATAAAAAAGGGCGCGAACAAATGTTGTTTTAACAAAACAGGGCCTCCTTTTTTATTTTAACATAATTGGCCGCCTTGTAATGTTAACAAAACAGGGTCCCCCTTTTTATGTAACAAAACAGTTGCCCGTTATGTACAAAACAGGGCGTCCCATTTGTTAACATAAAAAAGGGCGCCCTTTTTGTTTATGTAACATAACAGGCGCCCTTTTTATTTTACAAAACATTTTTGGACTGTCCCTTTTTTATTTTAACATAAAAAAGGGGCCTCCTTTTTGTATGTACATAAAAAAGACGCAGACAAACATGTTTTTCTTCGGCAGACAAACACAACTTTTGTTATGGTTACATAAAGGGTCGCACCATTGTTATCAAACAAAGGGGCGTCCAGAAACAACATGTGTGTAACATAAAAAGGGTTCGCCACTTTTTATGTAACAAAAAAAGGGAAAACCCCTTGTTATTTTAACATAAAAAAGGCAGGCCGAACAACATGTATTGTCTTAACCGAGACAACATGTTTATTCTCAAAGGCAACAGGGCCAACTTTGTATTTTACATAAAAAAGGCCACATTTTATTTTAACAAAACTTTGGCCCCTTTTTTGTTATGTACATACAGGTAAGCCACCTGTATGTTAACATACTTTTGGCCGCCCCTTTTTTATGTTACATAAAAAAGGGACAGTCCCTTTTATGTACATAAGGGGCGCCCTTTTATGTTCATACTTTGGCGCCCCTTTTTATTTTAAACATAAAAAGGACAACCCTTGTTATATAAATAAAAGGCCGAGTACACACGCTTTTTTATTAATATAAAAGGTGCGCCCTTTTGTTTTTTAACAAAACAGGGCTGCGCCCTTGTTATGAACAAAACAGGGCGCGAAAATTTGTTTTTAAAACATAAAAAAGGACGCCAGAAATTTTAACATAAAAAGTGACGCCTTATTATTTTAACATAAAAAAGGGGCGCCCATTGTATATATCATAACTTTTGGAGACAGCTCGCTTGTATTTTAAAAACAAGGCGCCCCTTTGTTAGTTACATAAAAAAGTGCGGCTACTTTTTATTTACATAAAAAAGGACTGTACCCTTGTTTTTACATACAAGGGTCAGTTCCTTTTTATGTAACATAACAAGGTCTGCGCACCTTGTTATGTTACATAAAAAAGGGGCGCCCTTGTAGTTAACAAAACATTGGCGCTGCCCTTTTTGTATGTTCATATACTTTGGGCGTCGCCTTTTATTACATAAAAGTGGCGCACCCTTTTTTATTTTAACATAACAAGAGCGTCCCTTTTTTATTTTAACATAAAAAAGGGCTGCCCTTTTTATTTTAAACAAAACAGGGCCGCCCCTTTTTGTTTATAATACAAGGACGCAAAAAATTGTTGTAGCATAAAAATAACAGGGGCGCGCTTGTATGACATAAAAATTTGGCGCGCCATGTTAATAAAAAAGGCGCACCATGTATTAACATAACATGTTGGTGCAAATTTGTTATTTTAATAAAAAGGGCGACGCCCTTTTTTATTTTAACATAAAAAAGGGCGCACCTTTTTGTTATGTTACATAACATGGCCGCACACTTTTTATTTTAACTTTAAAAAATTGGCGCACCCTGTTATTTTACATAAAAAAGGCGCCCTTTTTATTTTAACATAAAAAAGGCAGCGCCAATGTATGTACATAAAAAGGGCGTCGACCATTTTATGTAACAAAACATGGGGGCCCCTTTTTATTTTACATAACAGGCTGCGCCTTGTATTTTTATAAAAAAGGCTGCCCTTTTTATTTTAACAAAACAGGGTCGTCCCTTTGTTGTAACATAAAAAAGGCGCGCACAACTGTTATTTACAACAGGGGGCGCCCTTGTTATTTTAAATACAGGGCGCCCTTTTTTATGTAACTTTAAAAGGGCCACTTGTATGTAACATAAAAAAGGAGCGCTCCTTTTATTTTAACAAAACATGGGGCCCCTTTTTGTTATTTTAACATAACATGGTAGCAGCCTACCCTTTTGTTTTTTTAACATAAAAGGCGCGCCTTGTATGTTACATAAAAAAGAGTGACGTCCTTTTATTTTAACATAAAAAAGGGCGACCCTTGTTATTTACAAAACAGAGGGCGCCCTTTTTGTATTTTAACATTGCTGCGACCTCCTGTATTTAATAACATTGGGCGCCCTTTTTTATGTAACATACAAGGGGCGCCCTTTGTATTTTAACAAAACAGTGCGCCTTGTAGGGTTAACAAAACCGACAACATGACACATTTTTATTTTAACATAAAAAAGGGCGCCCTTGATGAACATAAAAAAGGGCTCCCTTGTATTTTAACATACAAGGGCCCTTTTTATTTTCCCAAAAAAGGGCGCACCCTTTTATGTACATACAGGGCACCCCTTTGTATGTACAAAACAAGGCCGTATGCCTTTGTTATTACATAAAAAGGGGCAGACCAAATTTTATGTTATAAAAAAGGGTCGTCCTTTTTATGAAAATAACAAGGGGCACCCTTTTTTATTTTAACATAACAAAGGGCGACCCTTTTTGTTAAACAAAACATGGGCCCCTGTAAAAAACTAAAAAAGGGACGCTCCTGTTAGTAACATAACAAGGGGCCACCCTTTTTATGTTAACATAAAAAAGGTGAGTCGCTGTTTTTAACATAAAAAAGTGGCGCCTTTTTTATTTTAAACATAAAAAGGGGCAGCCCTGTATGTTAACATAAAAAATGGGACGCCATTGTTATAAAAAAAAGGGGCGCAGACAACATTTTTGTCTTCGCGAGACAACATGTTTACTCCGCCGAAGACAACATGTTGGTGCATGAACGGGAAGCCAAAAACTGTATGTCGAACAAAGGGACTGCCCTTTGTTATGTACAAAACAGGGGCGAAAACTGTATGTTACATAAAAAGGGGGCGCCCCTTTTATTTAACATACAGGGCCGCTCCATTTTTATTTTAACATAACAGGCGCCCCCCTTTTTATTTTAACAAAACAAAGTCCAGAGACAACATGTTGTCTGCGGTCGCAGACACACATGCTCTTGTTATGTAACAAAACAATTGGGACGCCTTTTTATGAAACATACATGGGCGTCCACTTGTATTTTACATAAAAAAGGGGCCTTGATACAACATGTTGTCTCTGCGACCACCCTTTATTTTAAACATAAAAAGGGTCGTTCCCTTTTTTATTTTAACATAAAGGGAAAACCCTTGTTATGTAAATAACAGGGCCGCCTTTATTTTAATTAACAAGGGCGCCGCCTTGTATGTAACATACAGGACGCCCTTTTTTATGTAACATAAAAAAGGGGGGCACCTTTGTTTTTTAATACAAGGCCCCTTTTTTATTTTAACAAACAAGGGACGCCCTGTATTTTAACATAAAGGGCGCCTTGTATTTTTAAACATAAAAAAGGGTCAGCCTCCCTTTTATTTTACATAAAAAGGCGCGCCCTTTTTAGTAACATAAAAAAGGGCGTCCCAATTTTATTTAACAAAACAAAGTGCGAGACACGGCATGTATGTAACATAAAAAAGACGTTCCGCTGTCTTTTTTTTACATAAAAAATTTTTGACGCCCCTTGTATTTTAAACATACAAGGGGCAGCCCCCTTTGTATTTTACAAAACATGGGGCGCACCTTGTTATTTTAACATAAAAAAGGAGTCTCCACTTTTTATTTTACATACATTTGGCGCCCAACTGTTATGTACATAAAAAAGGAGACGCTGCTTGTATTTTAACATATTACATGAAAAGGAGACGCCCTTTTTAAATTAACAAAGGGGGCTCACCTTTTTATGTAACATACATTTAGTCGCAGACTACAGGGCCGCATTTTTATTTTAACAACAAGGGGCGCCCTTGTATGAAACCATAAAAAAGTTCAGACCTTCTTTTTATGTAACATAAAAGGGGCTGACGAACACAACATGTTGTTTTTTTTTTAACAAACAGCGTTCCGCATTTTAGGGAACATAAAAAAGGTTGGCCCCTTATTTTAAATAAAACAAACATGACAGCCCCCTTTTTGTATTACAAAGAGCGGGTCCCATTGTTATTTTAACAAAACATTTTGGGCCCCTTTTTTATGTTAACATAACAGGTTGTCGCTCCCTTTTTTATGTATAACAAGGCGTCAGCTGTATGTAACAAAACAAGTGGCGCAGAACATACATGTTGTATTAACAAGGCGCAGCCCCTGTATTTTAACATAAAAAAGGGGCTGTCGCTTTTTTATGTAACATAAAAAGGGGGTAAACTTTTTTATTTTAACATAAAAAGGGCGCCCACTGTTATTTTAACATAAAAAGGGGCGCATTGATTACAAAAAGGGCCATTTTATGTTACAAAACATGGGGCGCCCTTTTTTATGTTACATAAAAAAGGGGCGCAGACCAACATGTTTTGTCGTTCCGAGAACAACATTTCCATGCCTTTTTTAAATGAACAAAACTGTGGGCCCCCGTTATTTTAACATAACAGGAGCAGTCCCTTTTTGTTATTTTACATAAAAATGGCAGGCGCTCCTGTTATGTAACATAAAAAGGGGACTGCCCTTTGTATGAACATAAAAGCTGCCTTTGTAGTACATAAAAGTTGACGCCCTTTTTTATGTTACATAAAAAGAAAACTCATTTTTTAGGGTTAACAAAACAGGGGCGCCCCTTTTTATGTAACAAAACAAGTGGCGCGCCAACTTGTATGAAACAAAACATTGCGCTACGCCTTTTTATATACATAACGGGCGAACGCTGTATGTAACTAAAAAATTTTGCTGAACCCTGTATGTAACATAATTGGAGCCAAATTTTTATTTTAACAAAACAATTGCAGCCCTTTTTGTTATTTTACATAAAAGGGACGCCTTGGTTAATTTTAACATACAAGGTGCCCCCTTTTTGTATTTTAACATAAAAAGGGGTTCCTGTTTGTAAAATAAAAAAGGGAGTCCTTGTATGTACATACAAGGGACGCACCTTTGTTATTTTAACATAAAAAAGGTTTTGCCTCTTTTTATGTAACAACAAGGAGCGTCCCTTTTTTATGTTAACATAAAAAATTGCAGCTCCATGTTATGTAACATAAAAAGGTGGACCCTTTTTTATGTTAACATAAAAAAGGTTTGCCCCCTTTTTTATTTTAACATAAAAAAGGGCTGCCGCCTTTTTAATTAACATAAAAAAGGGTGCCCCTGTATGTAACATAAAAAAGGGCGCTCCTTTTTTATTTTAAACATAACAAGCGGGACGCACTTGTATGTACATAACAAGGTTTGCAGACGCCAAATTTTTATGTAACATAAAAAAGCGCTCCTTGTTAGTAACATAACAGGGACGCCCCTTTTGTTAGTTAACATAAAAAAGGGACAGCCTCCTTTTTATTTTAACATAAAAAAGGGCTGCCCTTTTTTATTTAACATAAAAGGACGAAACAGGCCTTTTTGTTATTTTAACATAAAAAGGAGCGCCCTTTTATGTAACATACAAAGGCAGCGCCTGTTATGTTACATAAAAAAGACGGCGAAACCCTTTTTATGTAACTAACATTGGCGACCCCCGGGTATTTTTAACAACAGGGCGCCCAACATTTTTTGTATAACATAAAAAAGGCCGGGAACAACTTTTATGTACAAAACAGGGCGCCCTTTTTTAGTAACATAAAAAAGGGCGCGCCCTTGTTATAATAAAAAGGAAAGCCCCTGTTTTTTACATAAAAAAGCGCCCTATTTTATGTTAACATGGGCGGCCCATTGTATAAAAACATAAAAGGTGGCCTCCATGTTATACATAAAAAGGGCGCGCCTTTTATTTTACATAAAAAGGGACGCCGCCCTTGTTATTTAACATAACATTTGGCGGCTCACCATGTATATACATTTACCAAGGCCAGACATACACTCCTTTGTTATGTACAAAACAAGGCGTTCCTTGTATTTTACCATAAAAAAGAGCAGCCCCATTGTATGTTACATAAAAAAGGGCGCCCTTTGTTATTAACATAAAAAGGCAGCGGCCAACAAACATGTTTGTCTGTTACGAATTTACATACAGGGTCGCCCCATTTTATTTACAAAACAGACGCGCAACAACTTGTTTGTCGTTTTTAAAAAACGGTTTTCCATTTTATTTTAACATACATAGGGACGCCCTTTTATTTTACATAAAAAAGGGAGCGGCCCCCCATGTTAAACATAAAAAAGCGCGTCCCCTTTTTGTTATGTAACAAAACAAGGCGCCCTTTTATTTTAACATAAAAAGGCCGCCAACATTTTGTAACTTTTTAGACAACAGCTCAACTTGTTTTTACAAAACATAAAGACTGCCCTTTTTATGTACTAAAAAAGTGGCCCCTTTTGTTATGTTACATAAAAAAGGGCAGCCCTTTGTTATTAACATAAAAAAGGTTCTGCCCATGTATGTAATAAAAAGGCGCCCAATTTTTATGTAACATAAAAAAGGCGCCCTTGTTATGTTACATAAAAGGCGCAGCCTTTTTTATTTTAACATAAAAAGGTGCGCCCTTTTTATGTTAAATAACAATGGAGCAGCCCTTCTGTTTTGTTCATAAAAGGGGTCTGTCTCCTGTTATTTTACATACAGAGGCGCCCTTTTTTATGTTAACATCAAACCCTTGAACAACATGTTTTTTTGTAACATAACAAGGCAGACAGACACAACAGTATGAAATAACAAAGGCAGACAGACACACAACAGTATTTAAATAACAAAGGCGACAGACACAACATTATTAACATAAAAAGGGAGAAAAACACAACATTTAGTAACATAAAAAAGCAGCAGCCAACTTATATAACTAAAAAAGGGGAGACAAACCCAACAGATGTAACATAAAAAAGGAGACCCCACACAAATGTTATAACAAAAAAAAAGGCAGACAAAAAAACATGTTGTAAAAAAAAAAGGGGGCGACAGAACAAAATTATGTAAATAAAAAAAGGGCAACCACAAAGTATAAAAATAACAAAGCAGACAGAAAAAAAATGATGTAACATAAAAAAGGGAACAGACCACAACATGAAATAACATAAAAAAGGGCAACAGACACAAACATGTTTTAAAAAAAAAAAAGGGGAACAGCCAAAAAACATATGTAACAAAAAAAGGCAGACAGACACCAACATTAGGGTAACATAACAAAAAGACAGACACAACATTTTAACATAAAAAACCAACAGACACAAACATGAAAAACAAAAAAAAAGGGAAACACAACTGTATGAAACATAAAAAAGGCAGCAACACAACATTTTTAAAAAAAAAAGGGGGAAAACAGAACACAAATGAATTAACATAACAAAGGCAACAACACAACATGTTTTTAAAACATAAAAAAGGGGAGAAAACACAACTTTTTTTTAAAAACATAACAAAGGCAGACAACAAAAACAGATTAACAAAAAAGGGGGAGACAAACAAAAAGATGAAACAAAAAAAAAGGAAAAGACAGACACACAACATGTATTAAAAAAAAAAAGGGGGCAGACAACACAAAAAATGTAAAATAACAAAGGGGACAAACACAACAGTAGAAAACCTAAAAAAGGGCAACAAAAAACATTTTTTTAAAAAACAAAAAAAGGGGAGACAAACACAACATGTTTTAAAACATAACAAAAGACAGCCACACAACTGTAAATAACAAACAAAGGAAAGGGAAAAGAACAAAAAAAAAACAAACATGATTAACAAAAAAAAGGGGCACCCACACAACATTTTAATTAACATAACAAAGGCAGAAGACAAAACATTTTTTAAACAAAAAAAGCAAAAAACACAACTTTATTAAAAAAAAAGGCAGACGAACAACAGGGTATTAACAAAAAAAAGGGGAAGACCCCCACAAACATTTTAAAAAACCCTAAAAAAGGAAACCCAAAACACAAAAAAGTTTAACATAACAAAGAAGACAACCAAAAAATGTAACATAAAAAAACAGCAACACAAACATGTATTTAACATAACAAAGAACCAACAAAACATGTATTAAAAAAAAAAACAGACAAAAAAACATTAGTAAATAACAAAGGAAACAGACACAAATGTATTTAACAAAAAAAAGGGAAAAACAGACACCAAGTTTTAAAAATAAAAAACAAAAGAACAGAAACAAAAGGAAAAAAAAAGAAATTTAACAAAAAAAAGGGGAGCAGAACACAACAAAAAAGTAACATAAAAAAGGGCAAAAACACACAAATTATTAACATAAAAAGGCGGGACAGCACAAATTTTTAGTAAAATAAAAAAGGGGCAGACAACACACAACATAAAAACAAAAAAAAGGCAACAAACAAAACTGTATGTAACATAAAAAAGGGGAGACAGCCCCAAAACCCCATGTATTAACATAACAAAGGCGACAGAAAAAAATTATGTAAAAAAAAAAAGGAACCCCCCAAAACATGTATGAAACATAAAAAAAGGAGCAGCCACAAAAACATGTATGTAACTAAAACAAAGGCAACAACAAAACTGTTTAACATAAAAAGGGGGAACAAAACACAACATTTTTTTAAAAAAAAAAGGGGCAGACAGACACAACAGTAAAACATAAAAAAGGAGACAAACACAAACATGAGGGAAACTAAAAAAAGGGGAGACCCACACAACATGTTTAACATAAAAAAAGGCAGACAACAAAAAAATTTTAGAAACCCATAAAAAAAGGGGAACAAACACAACATGTTTTAACAAAAAAAAAGGGCAGACACACAAAATGTTTTAAACAAAAAAAAGGCAAAAAACAAAACAGGGAAAAAACCAAAAAAAAGGCGAAACACACAACAGGTTTTCCCAAAAAAAAGGGGCAGCAACAACAGTATGTAACAAAAAAAGGGGAACGCCACACAACAGGGATGTAACAAAAAAAAGGGAACGACCACAAAAATTTATGAAACTTAAAAAAGGAAACCCCCAGAAAACATGTATTAACTAAAAAGGAGAAAACACAACTGTAAAAACCCAAAAAAAAGGGGCAGGACCAACAGTTGTAACATAAAAAAGGCAACAGACCAAACATGTTGTAACATAACAAAGACAGACAGCAAAATGTATTAACAAAACAAAAACCAAACAACAAAAAACAAAAAAAAATTAAATTTTAACATAACAAAGGCAGACGCACAACAGTATGAAAACATAAAAAAGGCGCCAAAACACAACATGATGAAATAAAAAAGGGCAGAAAACAAATGTTTTTTTTAAAAAAAAAAAACAAAAAACCCAAAACAACTTTTGGGGTTATTAACATAAAAAGGGGGAGAACAAAAAAACCCTTTTTTGGAAAACAAAAAGGGAAAGGCGCCCCTGTATTAACAAAAAAAAAGGGGGCCCCCCAGAAAAAAAAAAGGGGGTTTATGTAAAAAAAAAAGGGGGCCCAGAAAAAAAAAAACGGGTTAAATGAAATTTTAAAACAAAAAAAGGGGGGGGGTTTGTTTTTTTAAAAAAGGGTGTTTTGGCCCCCCTTTGTTATTTTAATACTTTTTGGGCGTCCCCTTTTTTATTTTTAATAATGTTTGGGGTTGCCCTTTGTTTTTTTTAATACTTTTTTTTTCCTGCCCTTCCTTTGTTTTTTAAATACATTTGTGTTGCCCTCCCTTTGTTAGAATAAAAGGTTTTTGTCTTCTTTTGTTATTTAATACATGTTGTTTTTTTTTCCCTTTTGTTTTCCCCTTTGTTTTTTTTTAAAATACTGTTGTGTCTGTCCCTTTGTTGTTAAATACAGTTGTTTTTCTTTTGGGGTTTTTTTTTTTAATACATGTTGTGTCTGTTCCCTTTTTTATTTTACTACATTTTTGGTGGTTTGCTTTGTTTTTTAATACATGTTGTGTCGTCTGCCTTTGTTAGTTAATACTTTGTTGTTTTGCCCTCCCTTTTTTATTTTAACATACATTGGGGGTTGTTTTTTTTTTCCTTTTTTTTTTTTTTTTTTGGTTTTTTTTTTACATACATGTTGGTCTGTCTGTTTTTGTTATGTTACATAATTTTTGTGTCTGTTTTTCCCTTTTTTATGTTACATACAGTTGGTCTGTCTCCCTTTTTTATGTTAATACATTTTGTGTGTCTGCCTTTGTTATGTTACATACATGTTGGTTTCTGCCTTTGTTATGTTACATACAGGGTTGTTTTGTCTGCCTTTGTTATTTTTAAAAAACTTTTGTGTCGTCTCCCTTTGTTATTTTTTACATAAAATTTTTGTGTTTGTCTCCTTTTTATGTTAATACATGTTGTGCTGTCTCCCTTTTTTTATGTTACATACAATTTGGTTTGTCTCCTTTTTATTTAAAAACATGTTGTTTTGTCTGCCTTTGTTATTTTAACAACTTTTTTGGGGCTGCCTACCCTTTGTTATGTTACATACATTTTTGGGGCCCGTCTCCCTTTGTTTTTTGTTCCCCATACATGTTGTGTTCTGTCTGCCTTTGTTATTTTTACATACATGTTGTGCCCTGTCGGGCTTTTTTTATTTTACATACATGTTGTGTGTCTGTTTTCCTTTTTTAAAGTTACTACATGTTGTTTTCGTTTTCCTTTTTTATGTTACATAAAATTTGTTGTGTCTGCTTTGTTATGTTCCCTACATTTTTGTGTTTCCCTTTTGGGTTAGGGGTTACATCATTTTGTGTCTGTCTCCTTTTTTATGTTACATACATGTTGGGGTCTGTCTGCCTTTGTTATGTTACATACATGTTGTGTGCCCGTCTGCCTTTGTTATTTTACATACATGTTGGGGTCGCCCTCCCTTTGTTATGTTACATACATGTTGTGTCTTGTCTCCCTTTTTTAGGGTTAATACATTTTTGTGTTTTGTTTTTGGTTTTTTGTTTGTTACATACATGTTGTTTCCCCCCTCCCTTTGTTATTTTTAAATACATGTTTGTGTTTTCCCTTTGTTATGTTACATACATGTTGTTTTTGTCGCCTTTGTTATTTTCCCTACATGTTGTGTCGTCTGTTTTGGGGTTAAATTTAATACAGTTTGTGT